>CAUYON010076767.1:0-52150 GCA_963573935.1 Arctocebus calabarensis
GCTGGGCCCAGGTGGGTGGCAGGGATGCTCAGCCATGGACCTTCTTCTTTTGAAATTGTACGTCTAACTTCTGAATCTAGATGAAAGGCAATATGTTTCAGAGAATATCTGATACCAGTTTTTCCCACAGCAGGAACTAAGAGAACAAAACAGCAGCACTCCCTTTCTTACTCACAGGGCAGGGATCAAAGTTTGAAATAAAACACTGTCAGAGTGTTGAAAAAGTTTTGGTGGGTTCTGTTCATTCTCCTGGCTCAGTCTGGGAGTAGACCAACCTTTGAATAGCAGAAGTGGAAGATGTGCTTACTTGTGAGTGACAGGACTTCCCAGGAAATCCAGACTTGGGAAGAATAATTAGTGTTCATAAAATATTTAAGAAGACCTTTTTTGTAGAATGACTCACTGATGACTCAGCATTTATGCTTTATTAGAAGAATATAAACTCAGAGAAATAATTTATCCCTCAGCCTTTGATCATGTTGTTAATTATTAGTTGCTTCCTGGTGTGACCCCAGGAAGTGTGGTGGGAGGCAGGGGCCATGGATGGCTTGCCTCATTGGGAAATTCACCTGTAAGACTTGGTTCCCCGATTTCTAGTGGAGATGGTGACTTTTCTTTCTAGTCCAGTATTATGAAGGCACATGTACCAGAGTATTAACCTGTGTAGAGTAGAATAGCTCAGTCCTTCCTTGTTTAGCTCCATCTGGCATTTTAGGAGAAGGGAGTGGGACTTCACATGCTTATGTGTCCGAGGTCATCAGAATATGACAAGGGAAGTCATTCTGTACCAGCAACAAGCTTAGCTCATAGTACTATTGCTTTTATAAGTCTAGCGTGGGCTCCCCTTGGATCACAGGACCTTAATTCTCATATTTCCTCTTACTTAAGCTTAGAATTTGTTTTAAGGAATCTGTCACTTAAAGAAAGAATTGGGCGGCACCTGTGGCTCATTGAATAGGGTGCCAGCCCCATATAGGGAAGGTGGTGGGTTCAAATCTGACCCCGCTGTGGCGGGCACCTGTAGTCCCAGCTACTCTCGAGGCTGAGGCAAGAGAATCGCCTAAGCCCAGGAGTTGGAGGTTGCTGTGAGCTGTGTGACCCCACGGCACTCTACCGAGGGTGATAAAGTGAGACTCTGTCTCTACAAAAAAAAGAAGAAAGAAAAAATTAATCTCTAGTGACCTTGTCCTGAGAGAAGAAACTGGCTTCAGGTGAAGAATAAGTAACCTGGCTTGGTGCCTGTGGCTCAATGGGCTAAGGCGCCAGCCACGTACACCTGAGCTGGCGGGTTCAAATCCAGCCTGGACCTGCCAAACAACAATGACGGCTGCAACCAAAAAATGGCCAGGTGTTGTGGCGGGCGCCTGTAGTCCCAGCTACCTGGGAGGCAGAGGCAGGAGACTTGCTTGAGCCCAGGAATTGGAGATTGCTGTGAGCTGTGATGCCACAGCACTCTATCCAGGGCGACAGCTTGAGGCTCTGTCTCAAAAAATAAATAAATAAATAAATAAGTAGCCTGACTCTTCAGTCTCTCTAAGCTATCATCTCAGCAAAGCAGCAAACAAATGAGCCTTCACTGAGGAAGACTGGTTTTTTAGAGGAGCCGTTGAAACTATGCTGAGGGAAGAGACAATGTTGGTGGGTTAACCCAAAGCAACCACTCCTAATCATGCTACTTAATCTCATAAAAGTCTCCTTTTATTTTAAAATGCACATCAATTTGCAGCATTACTGCCCAAATGAGGTTTGGTCACATCCTATTTGTGTGAGCCCTGGATTAAGGCAAAATAAGGGAAGTACTTTTGAGCTGGGAGGTATGGATGAAAGGTAGGTAATCCTAGCAAGATAGGGAAGCAAAGAAACAAAAAAAAACACACTTAGTAGGCAAATGATACAGTAAGTGATTTAAATATGTATTTAAATATGTAAATATTTCTTTAAATATGTAAAATGGTTCAAATAAATTTCCTATCACTCTCCTAGTTATCTTGGCTGTCTCTAGATAATCCTACATAAAGCTGCCACCAGGGAGCCAGAGGATAAGTGCAATTTTTATTTCCCCTTGGGATCAAATCCAGCTGAGCAAATGGCCCCAGATGTGAAGGGTTGACTAGAAGGACCAGGTAGAAGATCATCTGCAGTGTCAGCTACAGACCTGGGCACTAGCAGAGGCTTCGCGGAAGACCTAGAGGCTGCAGTGTTGTTACCTTGGGCTTTAGAATAGGCATTGTTCTTTCCTTATCTATCCTCGCTGTTTAAAAAATGTTAACAAAATCACCATTTTGAATAAGGTAGAGCCAACTATACTGGTCAAGAAAAAGCATTCTTTATTATTTTTCCTCATGGTTTATTTCACAAGAGTAGGCAAGTTTGCTATTCCCAGCTAGACCAGACCCAGTGGGACTGTTTTGGGATGCATAGCAAAATCCACCTTGGCTCAGAAGCCATGGGGTTAACTAGAGCCCAGAGCAAGGACACACTTCAATTACTGCTTTAAAAGCCCAGGGCAAGTGACAGGAACCTGGGTAGGTGGGAGGGCCTGGGTGTGGGAATGAGGTTATTTGTTACCGGAAGGAGAGTAGTTTACTCTGTTCTCTTTTGGAAATGGAGCACTTTGCTACTTTTTCTGTGAAAGAAACCTAGGTTATTCTTTTTTCTTTTTCTTTCTCTTTTTTTCCTTGCACAATAAATCATGATGTTTTAAGCAGACTAGACTTTACAGCTTGTTTTTTCCCCATTGGGTATTTACTCCCCTCTTTTTTATTTTTTCTTGTTTTTTTTCTCTTCATGAATGACATCAATCTTTGTATTGTTAGAGGGTGGGGTTTACTGCCATCTTTAGTGCCCCTATCCACCTCTACCATGTTTATCTTGCCTGTTTCCACCCCACCTCACCTCTACCAATCCTGGGACTTCTTTGTATGTTTTTCTTTTCTCATTTCCCTCTGGTAATATCTAATCCCAGCATTCTGGGTTTTTTTGTTTGTTTTGCAGTTTTTGGCCGGGGCTGGGTTTGAACCTGCCACCTCCAGCATATGGGGCCCGCGCCTTACTCCTTTGAGCCACAGGTGCTGCCCTAATCCCAGCATTCTGTTATCTGGAACTACGTAAGCAAGGGCAGCCTGAATTGTTAAGAGAAGAGAAGTAAGTGAAGAAAAGGCTCCCTAAGAAAGAAGGCTTTGTATTTACTATGCTTTTTGCTGGCCCTCAGGCTTCTAACCTGCCCTGTAGCACTGCCCTTTCTGAGGACATAAGACGTTACAATGCTGACAGTATACAGGACCTCCTTTCTTTCTTGGGCTTCTCTGGAAGGAAACTGAGGTGGCTTGTTATTACTAAGCAAGGAGTGGTTCTCACATCAAACCAGAGATTCCCCTTGGTTCTAGTTGTTTTGGCAGAAAAGAGGGGTCCTGTTGACCATAGTGTGAAAGGTTATGGGGAGGAGAATGAGCCAGGGAGATGAGTGCTAGAGGCTGGCAAGAGCTAGGGCAGAAAGAGGGGGAGATCCCCTAAAAGATTAACAAGAAGCATACTGAAGATGTCTGGAAGGGAGAGTGCCCTTGACCGATGTAGGGAGGAACTGAAGAAATTGCTTTTCCTTCTGTGTCTCTGATGTTGCTTTGGATGCCAGATGTTGACATGGATGTTAGAGCGCCTGATTGTTTCTACTTCAGCAGTCAGGTAAGGCAGGTGTAAGAAGCAATAAAGTAGAAATGGGAGATTCAAATCAAAATGACAAGGTCCTTAAGGCATTTTAGGCACCTAATTTGAGTCATTTTATTTTTTCTCCAATTTATTTTTCAGTTTGAGTTAAATAGCTTCTTTAGCTTCTTATGTTGACTTTTACAGCATTCTATGGTCCAAAGTCCCTATGTTGCCAATGAGGTTTAGTTTCTTTCCAAAAATGGACCTCTGGCTCAGTGCCTATGGCTCAAGCGTCTAAGGCACTGGCCACGTACACCTCAGCTGGCGGGTTGGAATCCAGCCCAGGCCCACCAAACAACAATGACGGCTGCAACCAAAAAATAGCCAGGCATTGTGGCTGGCGCCTGTAGTCCCAGGTACTTGGGAGGCAGAGACAGGAGACTTGCTTGAGCCCAGGAATTGGAGGTTGCTGTGAGCTGTGATGCCACAGCACTCTATCCAGGGTGACAGCTTGAGGCTCTGTCTCAAAAAAAAAAAAAAAAAAAATGGACCTCTATAGACTTCAGGGAAGAATTGGGTCTCCCTAAGAGACAGTGCAGGACCATCTTGGCTGACTTCCTTTCATCCCTCACATTGGCTTTACAAGTGAGTGTCCAGACTCTGATGGCTTGTGCTGAGTGCTTTAGATGGACGGAGGAGTCTTTAGAAGCAGGGGTCTAGCTTTTGTTTCCTTGAGTAGGAAGAAAGGTAAAAGTAAAGAGAGGGTATGCCTTCTCCTTTGGAGTCTTGAGCTGCACCTTTCTTACACAATTTGTTTTTAGAACAAGTTGAATTCTGGCCTTCTCAAGAAGGAGAAGTGGCTAAGTTGTCTTTGATTTAGCTCTTTGGGAACACTTGGACTTAGAAGGGACCTTGGTTCCTAAAAGGTGTGTTAAACCTCACCTGATAGATCTGTTACTCCCAGTCCCAAGGATAGACAGTTGGAGGGATGAGTTCTTCATCTTGAGCTTCAAAAGCCACTTGTTCTTGGTCTTCAGTTAAGGAGGAAGAATTCTGAGTCTCAGCTTCTTGGAGACTTGACTCGGGGGCTAAGCTGGACAATGGTTCAAGCCCCGAAGGTCCTTGTAGTTCTCTGACATCTTCTGGAGTGAAAGTACTGGCTGGCTTGCTTACCTTAGGGTGGGGGCTTTTGCTTTCTGGAAGGCAGTGATGATCCAGAGGTCCATGGACTGAGAGGCATAGTGGTTTCTCAGGGGATGTGGGGAAAATTTCTGTCCGGGTTGCTGTTAAAGCCCGGAGCCCAGGTTCCTCAGATGGGGCTCCGGGTTCCTCCCCAGGAAAGATGTCTGCCATTGTGCCCTTTATTTTATTTCCTTCTGGATCAGTGACTTCCCATCGACAAAGCTCTGCCATCCTGCTCCCCATATTGCTTGCTTCATGGGGGATGGGCTCCCCCAAATCTGAGCCTTCCCAAGGGCAGACTGTGTCCTGCTTGCTGCTGCATTTTGCTGGTACTTTTGAAAAGTGTTCTTCAGTCCCTCCATCCCCCGCCTTCTGAGGGAACAACTCTCCTTGTCTTTGTGAGTTTCTGCCCATCTCCTGTTCCAGCCCTAGCTCCTCTGTTCCTCCTTTACTCGCCTCCCAAGGGCAGATCTCTGCTTTCTTGGCAGAAGGAGCCTCTTCCACTTCCCACGGACATACTTCTGCTACCCTGGCTCCCACACTGCCTGCCGCCTCAGAACTGCCTTTACTTCTGTCAGAATATAGACCCCCACAATCTTCACTCTCCCAGGGACACACTGCCTCATGCTTCTCCAAGTCTGCCATCTCTGGCTTTTTCCGAACTGGCATACCCAGGGGCTCTGGTTTTTCTGGGGCTCTGTCCTTCTCTTCTTGAGATTCCTCTTTTCCGTTCTGTCTTGATATCTCTTTTACAGGGATTCTTTCAGTCACTTCCCAGGGACAGATTTCATCCTTGGCACAGTTGTTAGGGTTATATACTTCTGGGTCAGGAGCATCCCACGGGCACACTTCAGCAACTCTCCCAACACTGACCAGTGTCTGGGAGCTGGCTGTAGGCTGGTCAGGGTGGGCAAAAGAACCTGCTGAGGCCATGCTCTCCCATGGACAGATGGATTGTAGCTTGTTGCTTGTTTTTTCTCCATTTTCAGTACTGAATCCTGCTTTTGAAGCTGGAGTTTTTTTTTGAGTCATGTGTTCTGGAAGGGAGCTTGTCTCTGGGACTTGTCTCAGGTCCCCCTTCTCTGTTGCTTCCAAGGAATGCACTTCTGCCAGTTTGCTGCTCATGCTGCTGGATGAGTCTAAGACCTTGGGGGCCTGAGCAGAGGATTCCCTCAAGTCATTGTTCTCCCAAGGACAAATAGCTTCTTCTTCTGGACTCAGTTTTACCACCCATATTGATATGTCTTCTCCCACGGAGGTCAGTCTCGCCTTTCCTGGAGTTTTCTCCCTCTGCCTTGCTGATCTACTCTCTGTGTCTTGTTCTAGTCCTTTCTCAGGAGTTCCTTCATTCACCTCCCAGGGACAGATCTTGGCTTTTTCACTGGTAGGAGATTCTTGTACTTCCCAGGGACACACTTCAGCTGACCTGTTCCCTACCTGGTCTAGTTCCTGGTACCCAGCTCTTGTGCTGTCTGTATCCAGAGTGTCTGAAAGCTGAGGGGAGTCCCCTGGATGCAAGCTCTCCCAGGGACAGGCCACCTCCCGCTCTGGGGCTGGCCTCTCTGACTTCTTTGGAGTGGTAACAGCTGTCTCCTTGGGTCCAGAATCTGCAGAAGTCCTTTGTGTATGGTTTGGAGACTTCCTAATGGCCTCAACTCCCAGCTCCCTTTCCTCCCCGTCTGCAGCATCCACCTCCCAGGGACAGATCTTTGCCTTCTCAGCAGCTGGGGGTTCCTCCACATCCCATGGACAGATCTCAGCAGCTTTGCTCCCCACACTGCCTGACATCTGGAAAGAAGTGACAGGGTGTCTCTCTGGTTGTGGTGGGAAGCTGCCAGGATCTATACTCTCCCAGGGACAGACTGCTTCCTGCTTTTGGATCTGCCCCTCAGGCTTTTCCCAAACTGTGACATCAATTCCTGATTTTCCAGGCATTTTCTCCTTGTCCTTTTGAGATTCACCTCCTTTTGGTTCCTGTCCTGATGTCCAGTCCTCCTTTGTTGTTTCACTCACCTCCCAGGAACAGATTTCTGTTTTGTCCTGTACCTCTGGCTTGAGATCTTCCCATGGACCCACCTGTGTTGCTCTGTTTTCTCCATTGCTTGGGAGTTGACTGCCAGCGTTGGATGAGGAATTGTCTAGACATAGGCTGGAGTGCTCAGGGGCTGTGTTCTCCCAGGGACACACTGACTCCTGCCATTGACTTGATTTCTGCCCTGCCTTAATGGTTTGTTCTCTCATCTCCCCTAAGCTTCCTTGTCCAGAGGATTTTTCCTTTTCTTGAAGAGATTCTCTCCCTGTCCCCTGACTTAACATTTCCTGCTCCCTTACCTCATCCTCCAGCTCCCAAGGGCAGATCTCTGCTTTCTGGGTAGTAGGCGCTTCTGCCTCCTGTGGACGTACCTCAGCTGTGCTGCCACCCAAACTCCCTGAGCACTGTGGGCTTCCTGGGGCCTGAATCGAGACTGCTGAGGGGCCCCGAAAATCTGTACTCTCCCATGGACAAAGAGACTCCAAGTCTCCACCCAGTTTTTGTTCCTTCCAAAAGATTGGTTTCTTAGAGGTTTTCTGCTTTTTCTGAGGGAGCTCCTTCACTACCTCCGGGACTGGCTTCCCATCTTCTCCTCCTTCACTTGCCTCCCAGGGACAGATCTCTGCTGTGGCCATGTCAGACTTCTCCACCTTCCTAGCCTCCTCACTGCTGGCTGCCTCAGACCTGACCTTGATTTTGTCAAAGTCCTGAGGGGGTGACTGAGGGGACAGACCTCCAGGCTCAGTGCTCTCCCAGGGACACACTGCTTCCTGCCCCCTGACTAGCCTCTCTGGCTTTTTCCGGGCAATCGCAGCAACATCTTTGGGCTCTGATTTTTCTAGGGCTTTCCCCCTCTCTTCCTGGAAATCATCTAGAGTTCGTCTTAATGCCCTCCTCTCAGGGACTCCTTCACTCACCTCCCAAGGGCAGATTTCAGCCTTGTTGCTGGTGTCAGGGTGACATGTTTCTGACTCACTGACTTCCCAGGGGCATATATCTACCATCCTGTGGTCAGTACTGCCCAGGGACCAGAGACCAGCTTTGGGGGGTTCCCGGCACCCCATGGTGGCTTCTTTGGTTTGCTCAGTATTTTTATCCCTAAAAATTTGCCTCAGCGTGACTGGCCCTGTTTTACCTGCTTTCTCAACTTTCCGCTCCCCTAGACCTTGGGAAGCCCTCTTGCCTCTGTCTTCTTGTTCCCTGCTGCCCTCCTGTTGACAGACCCGGAGCATTCTGCTGGTGTGAGCATTCTGTTGATTCTGGAGGGACTCCTCATCATCGCAGGGGGCAAGGGCAGCCTGCTTACTCACCAACTTAGGCCGGCCTAGCCTGGGAGATCTAAAGGCTGTCCCCACACTCTCTGCTGCAGCTCTGTCCTTCTCCCCCTCAGGACTCTCCTCCCCACCCTCCTTCTCTTTGTACGTGCTCCGTGAGCGAGTCAGAGCTTTGATGGCCAGTCCTAGGCTGCGCATAGAACCCTGCTGCACAGGGGTCTTGAGGCTGTGGGATTTGGAGAAGATCTTGGGCCTGTCCTCATCCACATCATCAGCTTCTCCCTGGAGATGCCTGTCCTCTGTGTCCATCTCATTCTCTCCAGGCCCCTTTTTCTCCGCTGCAACAGAGAGGGCCCTCCAGAACCTGGCTCGAGGTGGGGCGGGGGAGTGGCTGCCATGCTCTGGTCCTGAGGAGCCTTCCTTGGCTACATTTTCCTTCTTGACTGGCAGTTCTGCATTCTCCCAGGGGCAGATAAAGGTAAGTAAGCTGGGAGTCGGAGGGGCTACTGGGACTGGTACCAGGGCAGGGGTTGGAGCTGGGGCTAGAGCTGGCATCAGAGCTGGAGCCAAGGTGGAGGTGGGAGACAGCATCTTGGGCTCTCCCAGGCAGGCGCCAGAAAGGGCCAAGATGGGTGTGGAGACCTGGTGCCTGATGGGTGGATGGGGCAGCCTTCTCCCAGCCTCCTCGTGAAGCTTCCCTGAGTTGTGAGAGCTGTCTATGCTGCTGCTCTTAGCAGGGGAAGGAGGGGCTGACAGGGGGGCCCCTCGAGCCTGTGGCATCCTTCTGGTTGATGGCCTCCGCACCGGGCTCACCATGGCCGCCTCGGCCTTCTTTCGCTCCTCTCGTTCCTTCGCCTGCCGGTAGGTCTCCTCCAAGTAGGCCTGGCTGGCCACCAGCAGGGCCTTTTCCCTGGAGCCAGCCACACTGAGCGACTTCTGCAGGGAGGCCGGCCGGGCTCTGGGGAGTCTCTCCCCCACAGTCAGGTTGTGGGCACTGGCCGACCTGAAGCCCAGGGCAGGAGGCACCTCCATTGAGTCCCGGCTCTCTGCCCGTGAGACCTTCTTGGCCAACTTCCTCCTTAGCAGGGAGTCGACAAGAGGCGGGTCCTGCTCCCTGTGCTGGTCATAGGTGCTGTGGGACTGGCGCAGAGCCGGTGGCCCTTCTGGCTCTTGGAGGCTAGAGCTGAGGAGCCGTCTTCGGGAGGAGCCGGGCAAACTGCTGCGACTTGGGGAGCCTGAGTCCCGGGAGTGCTGCCGGGCCAGGGCCTCGGGGAACTCAGCCAGGTACCTCATGAAGGAGCGGCCCAGCCCCTGGCGGGAGCTGCCTCGCTTCTTGGGCAAGTGAGGGTTGTTCGTGGCCATTTCCTTGGTCTTGTGGACCTCAAGCTGGGCATAGAGCTTCTTCAGTTCATCCTGCAGGGAGGGCAGGGACACAGGCAGAGCTATGGGTGAGCTTTCCCTACTCTGTTCTCCCCCTTGGCCCTTATTTTGACCATTTTGGGGGGGATCTCTTCCATCAAGCTGTCTTCCTTCCCTGCTTTTAAAACTCTCAGAATTTACTTCTTCATTCCTGCAAGACCAGAGCCAACCTAGGCCTGAGATAGATCCATTCAGCTCTGAGGAGTCAGAGTACACTCCCTTCTCTAGGGTGCTGAGGTCTTGGGGGAGGTTACTAACTCTGGGAGAGACTGCTGACCCATTATGTTACATGAGGCTGTTTTCCTAAGCCCTCTGAGCCTCTGAATCTGTAAAATGAAGGGACCTGGCTGACCAGGGGTAGCTTCCTTAGGAAGATTCTATGAAATTGATGGAGGTTGGCATGGTGGCTCCCGCCTATAATCCTAGCACTCTGGGAGGCCAAGGCAGGAGGATTGCTTGAGCTCAGGAGTTTGAGACAGAAACAGAAAACAGAAATATTATGAAAAATAGAAACATTATCTGGGTGTGATGGCACATGCCTATAGACCCAGCTGCTGGAGAGGCAGAGGCAGGAGTATCACTCAAACTCAGGTAAGCTATGATTGATGCCCCTGCACTCTAGGCTGGGTGCAGTGGCTCACACCTATAATCCTAGCACTTGGGAGGCTGAGGCGGGTGAATTTCCTGAGCTTATGTGTTTAAGACCAGCTGGAGCCAGAGCAAAACCTCATCTCTAAAAATAGCTGGGCGTTGTGGCAGGCACCTGTCTTTCTACTTGGGTGATGTGTGGCCTCTTTTGAATAGAGTCACAGGAATCAGGGCAGTGGTGGAGAAACGGGGAGCAGGTCTTGGAGAGAAGGAAAGCTGGGGCAGGGGAGGGGACCTTCATCGTGCACAGCCCAGGGGGCAGGGCAGCAGTGTTCCTTCTGCCCAGTTCCTGAAAGCTAGCATCAGGAGGAGGTGTGGGGGCAGCACCTACCCGAATGTCTCCTGGGTCCAGGCTGCGCTCGCTCCAGGCTGAGGCGATGCTGCTGTCGAGGTAGGAGCCTGAGCGCTGCAGGTCCAGCTCTTCCTCATATGCCTCGTCCACTATCTCCTCCCGGGGTGGAGCCCCCAGCTTCCAGAACTGGCAGGGTATGTATGAGTAGGAAAAAGACTCACCTGGCCTCAGCCACTCCTACTCTCCCCTGCCCTGTGGAGTGTATCTTGTCTTGGTGAATTTTCACCCCACCTCTCACTTGGAATTCAGGGGTTCACAGTTTTACTCACCCATCCTCTCTGATCTTCTCTGGCTCAGAGACCAGGATGATCCCAGTCTCTTGCCCCAACAGTTCCTAGCCATGTCCTAAAGCTCCCTCACCTCTCTCTAACTGCTTCAGAGTAGGTTTTCAGAGTCCACCAATCTCTCCAGATGTGTTAAGAGGACCCCTCCAGCCCCAGCTTTTGTTTTCTTTTTTTGAGACAGAGTATCACTTTGTTGCCTTGGGTAGAGTGCCATGGTGTCATAGCTCACAGCCTTGGGTAGAGTGCCATGGTGTCATAGCTCAAACTCTTGGGCTTTAGCAATTCTCATGCCTCAGCCTCCCAGGTAGCTGGGACTACAGGCACCCACAACAACGCTTGACTATTTTTAGAGATGGGATCTTGCTCTTGCTTAGGTTGGTCTCGAACCTGTGAGCTCAGGGCAATCCACCCACTTCGGCCTCCCAGAGTGCTAGGATTACAGGCGTGAACCACCTCACCCAACCAGCCTCAGCTTTTCTTATTTCCCAAAAACTGGAAGCTGAGAGATAGCAACTTCCTCTCCCCACCCTCCACCCAGATCGACTGCTTGCTTAGGCTCCCTGTAATTTAGCTCACTCATCCCCTGCACCTCTGTCATCTTCACCCTGGACTGGAGAGGGCTGGGGTCTGCCTCACCTTAGGGATGAAGATCAGAGCCAGTGTGGCAGTGACTGTGCTGTGGGTGTGGAAGAAGAAGAGGAGAAGGGTCCAGTCCGGGTGCAGGGAAGGGACCAGCACAAACCTGGTTGTGGGACGAGAGGGGACTGTCAGTGCAGGTGAGAGTGGCCGCTTCCACCTCACCTCTCTAGCTTTTCCCCCAGCTCCAGCTCTGATGTCCATGGGATGGGAGAGTGCTCTTCATTCTTTTTTTTTTTTTTTTTTTTGAGACAGAGCCTCAAGCTGTCACCCTGGATAGAGTGCCGTGGCATCACAGCTCACAGCAACCTCCAACTCCTGGACTCAAGCAATTCTCCTGCCTCTGCCTCCCAAGTAGCTGGGACTACAGGCGCCTGCCACAATGCCTGGCCATTTTTTGGTTGCAGCCGTCATTGCTGTTTGGCGGGCTGGGCTGGATTCAAACCCGCCAGCTCAGGTGTACGTGGCTGGCGCCTTAGCCCATTGAGCCACAGGCGCCGAGCCTCATTCTTGCCCTCTCCAGGATGGAGGTCCTCCCTCAATGCTCATGTCAATGTCCCCCCATAAGAAGCCCTCCCAGGCTAGTCCAGCTTGCCTTCTCTCTACCATACAGAATTGTGCCCCCAAACTCTTAGAGGACCATCCTGTGGGTTGATCCTGCCTCTACCACAGGGCAGGGCCTTATGGATGCACACATAGCAGGCTGATTGCTTTTGTGGCTAAGGAGTGAGGGGGAGAAGGCAGGGAGAATTGAGCATGTGTGGGAAGGGCATGGGGTGGGTGCTAGAGGTGGTTTGGGAGCAGGAGAGGAGTGGGGTACACTTTTCTTTTGTGTTGTACCTGGATGAGCTATCTGTGAGAAGGAGAGAGCTACATCACCTTGCTGAGGCATAGCAGAGTCACAAGGATGGGGCACTCTCTCCCCAGAGAGGTGAGGAGTGGTGTTCGAGTGGGAGGAGTCATGGCAGGTGGGCCCATCCTCACCTGGCTGTGTGGAAGGCAGCAGAGATCAGCAGCTCGTTGTGCAGGGCGATGCCCATGTAGCGTGGTTCATGGAAGGCTGAGAACACAGCCCGGGTGGCATAGCAGAGGAAGCTGCCCCAGCACAGGAGCAGCATCTCAGCTGTAGGGGTGGGGAGGTGGGGAGGGAAAGAGCCAGCACTACCTCAGCAGCTGTGCCAGCCATTTCTCTGTAGGGCTGGGCCAGGGCTCTGGGTAAAAGGCAGGAGAGCTGGGACAAGAAAACTGGAGGTACAGAACCAGGGACCAGAGTGAGGCTGGGTTTGGTGGAAGCAGCTCACCCCCAACCATGATGTAGTCCCAGCGGTCATGGTGACAGAGGTAGAAGAGGCGGCCAGTGGGAGTGTGGCCTTGGATCACTAAAGGTGCATGCTGGATGCCTTGCTCCAGGATGCCCACCGTCCATATGGCCAGGAAGCCCAGCACGAGCAACAGGAGCAGTCCCAGGCGCTGCAGCAGCCGCCCGCTGCTCAGATGGGGGCCCCGCTGGGCTGTCCGAGACAGAAACAGCTGCAGCACTCTGCGAGGGTTAGAGTAGGTATGGTGGATGGGGAGACAGGGAAGGACCACAGAGAGAGGACCAGAGCCCTGTCTTCTGTCCATTGCTTCCCTTCCCTTCCCTGTCCTCCTATCCTTTTTTTTCTTTTTTTTTTTTTGAGATAAGAGTCTCACTTTGTCACCCTCGATAGAGTCCCATGGCGTCATAGCTTACAGCAACCTCAAACTCTTGAGCTCAAGTGATTCTCTTGCCTCCACCTCCCAAGTAGCTGAAACTACAGGCGCCCACCACAATGCCCGGCTATTTTTAGAGACAAAGTCTCACTCTGGCTCAGGCTGGTCTTGAACATGTGAGCTCAGACAATCCACCCACCTTGGTCTCCCATAGTGCTAGGATTATAGGCGTGAGTCACCACGCCCAGCACTCCCATCCTTTTCATGGTCTGCTGCCTTTTCTTACCCCCAAAAAGTTCTAGAACCTTCTACAGAGGAAGGCTATAGTGATGGGAAAATCCTTGAGGGCACAGGTGTCTGGCTTTGGAAAACTCCATTGCATAAATGAGCCAGGGAGGCCTGGCATGAGCTGTGTGATAGCAAGGTCTGCCCCAGGCCCTACCTATAAAGCTTGAGCGTAATGGTGCCGTAGACAATGGTAAAACCCAGCAGCCGGACCCAGCGAAGAGCAATGCAGCGGAATACACTGGGCTTGAAGTACAGGATGAAGACCTGGTAGGAAGAGGGCAAAAATCTCTGCTTTCTGCTGTGCTTCTGTAAACACTAGACCTAGCTACGCATGTTGCTAATCCTCCCACAGCCCTGCAGAAGAGGCATCACCCTGTAGAGGAGCAGCTCAAGTGTCAGAGAGGTTGTGATAACCTGTCCCAAATCAGACCATGGATCATAGAGCTCTTTTTTTCTTTTTTGAGACAGAGCCTCAAGCTGTCACCCTGGATAGAGTGCCATGGCATCAGAGCTCACAGCAACCTCCAATTCCTTGGCTCAAGCGAGTCTCTTGCCTTTGCCTCCCAAGTAGCTGGGACTACAGGCGCCTGCCACAACGCCGGCCATTTTTTGGTTGTAGCCATCATTGTTGTTTGGCGGGCCCGGGCTGGATTCAAACCCACCAGCTCAGGTGTACGTGGCTGGTGCCTTAGCCTGTTGAGCTGATATCTCTTAAAATACTGATTTCATTTCTATTGGATGGAAACCTAGAATTGAGGTTGCTTGAGCATACAGTTCTATTTTTAATCTTTTTGAGACAGAGTCTCACTTTCTTGCCTAAGCTAGTACCATGGCATCAGCCTACCCCACAGTAACCTCAGACTCCTGGTGCAAGTGGTCCTCCTGCCTCAGTCTCCCAAGTAGCTGGGACTACAAGCCCCTGGCACCACACCTGGCTAATTTTTCTATTTTTAGTAGATATAGGGTCTCACTTTGCTCAGGCTGGTTTGGAACTCCTGACCTCAAGTGATCCTCTCTCTTTGGCCTCCCATAGTGCTAGGATTTTAGGTATAAGCCCCTGTGCCTGGTCACTATTTTTAATTTTTTTTTTTTTTTTTTTGTAGAGACAGAGTCCAACTTTATCGCCCTGGGTAGAGTGCCGTGGCATCACACTGCTCACAGCAACCTCCAGCTCTTGGGCTTAAGCGATTCTCTTGCCTCAGCCTCCCTAGTAGCTGGGACTACAGGCGCCCGTCACAGCGCCCAGCTATTTTTTTGTTTTGCAGTTCGGCCGAGGCCGGGCTTGAACCCACCACCTTCGGTATATGGGGCCGGCGCCCTACTCGCTGAGCCACAGGAGCCGCCCTATTTTTAATTTTTGAGGGGAAAACCTGCATAGTATTTTCTATAAAAATGGCTACATTGACTTTATTGTTATTGTTCAATAAAGATACCCCAAGGTGTGAAGGAGGGGAAAGAATTGTTAACTGTAAGTTATTGTAACTTTTTTTTAAGTTTAAATGTGTCAGGTAGTGCTAGAAACACTGTTGGTGGCCTACATAGTAACTTTCCTCTGCCTTTTCCCTTTTGACAGAAACCCTGTTTCATATGGGGGCAGCCATGTGCCCAGTTGAAAATACTGTCCTCCCTATAATTCCTTTACTTGGTATATACCTCATTAAGAGTCTTGGCAGTATCAACTTGGGGATATCTTGGGGAGCTCACTCAAATTCACAACCCCTGGATTTCCTCAGCTATATAATGGCCATCTTGCCATTTCTTCTTGTAAGAGTAATTTTGAGGTTGAAATAAAATAATACAAGTATAGTGCCCTTAGCATGGCTCCTGGAGGTAATAAGTGAAGAGCAATAATAGCATAAGGTCTGACCACTTCACTTTTGCACAAGGAGACCATGTCTTAGTAGCCAAGTCAGATGATGCCAGAGGTTGATTGTATCATTAGATTGATTTGAAATCATGAAAAATGTTGTTCATTATTCATTCAAACCATTATGTATCTAGACTTGGGATTTCTGGAGGTGATCATTTTTACCAAATGGGGGAAAACATAAAATAAGGAAGAGAAAAATAGAAACAAAAGCAAATATCCCAGTGGAAAGGATTCTGGACCATGAGAATGACCTCTTTTTATTCCATCCTTGAGGTGGGAAGTGATTTTTCGGGTACTTTCTCCTTGTAACCTGGTTCCCAGTCCTGCATACATAGCAAATATGCTTAGGTGTAAGTAACAAACACCTGTTTTGGATATCAATCCAGAGTTTGATTTAACAATTTTGATGGAGCCTGGGCCTCTCTTTATCATTAATATTTTATTTTTATTCTTATTGTTATTTTCTTTGTACAACTCTCCACATGCAGCCATGGTTGAGAATCATTACTTCAAGGAACTAGGATAAGAATAGTTGTCTCTTGGCCTTGAGGCCTTTCCAAGCTGTAGAGGGCATAAGAAATAATGGAGAAAATCGGAGAAGTCAAATTCTGCACTCTCAGTTTCTCTATATAATTCCGTAACATTCTTCTTGGCTGTATAATTATGTGCTTCTAATCGCAAGGTACATTTTTTGGTTTTGTATTATTTGCATTTCAGTAACACACAGTAAGACAATGCAGCGTGAACCATGTGTCAATGGCTCAGGGGGCTTAGAGTAGATAAGGCCTTAGAGCAGTGGTTCTCAACCTTTCTAATGCCCTTTAATAAAGTTCCTGTGGGTCGTGACCCACAGGTTGAGAACTGCTGCCTTAGAGAGACAGAAGGGCTATAAATCAAGGATGGTTTTCCAGAGGAGGAAAATCTGAAAACAGATGCCTAATGAAATAACGGTGGAGAACAGGAAATGATAAGACATAGTGATGTTCTATAAATGACAGCCACTTTGCAAAACTGTTTTCCTCCCTCTGACCTCAGTTTCCCCACATATAAAATGGGGCTTATCAAGGCTTTTCTAGCACTGATTTTTCTGCAGGATATTTTTCACTGGATACAAGACCTGGTGTGGGGAGAAACAATATTATTTCTGTATCCAAATCTGAGGGTAGGGGTGGTCAGTTAGGAAGAAGGATACAAATTTACTGTTTATAGACATCCAAAAGGCAGGGCTGAAGCTAACATAAGATAGAACCTTGAAGGATTTGTCTTTCATGTTAACATAACACGTTGCTTATGCTGACAGTTCTGAGAGTCAGAGCTATCAGCTGTTTCAGTAGTGGATGAGCTCCCTGTCAGTGGAGGAATACAAGCAACATTTGGACAATAATCAGGGGAGGGTATTTTGAAAGACATTAAACCTTAGCTGAAAAGACCAGAGAATTTTCCTTTAAGGTCTTTATAAGCCCAGGACACCATGGCCTAGATTTTAATGGGTGTTGTTACTTACTCTATAGCTTATTTAACTCTCACAGCAACCCAGTGAGGTAGTGGTTCTTCACCTTACAGATAATAAGGTCAAAGTGCAGAGAGTTTAAGTCCCTTGCTCAAGATTTCACAGACAGAAAGGAAAAAAAAAAAAAAAAAAACAGGGACCAGAGGTCTGGTGTGGTGACCCCAAAGCTTCCGTCTCTGTGCTATGCAGCCAGCCTCACAGCTCTGATCCCTCATCTTATGGCAGAGCCCACGCTGTCTCATATTGACTGGGGCCTTCCCTTCCTTCCTGCCCAGCCCCTCGCTCCCCCCAACCCCAGCTGCTCCCCCACATGTATTTACGCTGGGCTGCCTGGTAACAAACGGCTCCTTACCATGCGGAGGGCGACAGCCGGGCGATTAGTGAAATTTGTTACCCATGCGTCCCTGAACAAAATTAAATTAAAAGTGCTGCTTCGCTGTCAAGATAAGGGCCAAGCTGCTGAGATAATTTTTCACTCTCAAACACTCAATTACCCAGTGAGGCTGGATCAGATATAATCAAAGAAGGGAGAAAAAAAAAAGAAGAAGAAAAAGAAAAAAAAATAGAGGCAGGACCTCCAGGAACAGATGTAAGAGTTATCTCTCTCTGGCTAGGGATGTTAATGAGGCTGTTGCCATGGTGATGGGACTGGACCACAGGAGGCAGGTATGTGGGTGTGGTCTGTGACTACATCCTGTTGTAAAGGAGATGCTCTTTGTCCATTCCTAGTTCCTGGTGGTAGGCCAGATGGTTTCATTTTTCACCTGAATTATTGCATCAGCCTTCTAAGTCTACTTTTTCCCACTCTTAAGCCCCTTCATTCCAATTTCCACTAAAACTACGTGGCCTAGAGAGGACTCACATAAATCTGAAAACATAATTTTTCACCTTTGGATGGCTTCTCCTTGTCACTATCATGAAGTCCAAATCCCTTAGCCAATGTCATCTATATTTCAATGAGATGAAGGCACCCCTCCCTTCATCTCTTCTGTCCTTCTTCTTCCTCCCTTCCATCCTTCCTTCCTTCATTCAACAGGAATGATTTTGAGGGCCTACCCCTGCCAGTCATGCTGCTGCATCTCATTCTGTTGACACAGTCTGCTCTGTCTGGAATAATCTTCTTCTGCCTTCTTACCCTCCACAAAGCCATGTTGCTCATGAATACTCAGTTCGGATGTGCCCCCTCCTTCATTCTCATGGTGATGGTACCAAGCTGGTCAGGTGTCCTTCCTCTGTGCCTGTTTGGTGGCATCCCCTCCTCCCCTGTGTCACAGCCCTCTCCCGTACTCCTTATACTTGCCCATTTCATTGTGTGTCCCAACCACATGGTGAGACCTACAAGGGCAGAGATCGTGCTCTGCACCCAGGGCCTTGGGACCAGGCTTTCAGCATGAGTCTTGTGAGCTGAAATGACCTTGGACTTAGATGGTGGATAGCCACTGGAGGTTTCCTTAGGAGACAAAGGAGCTTTTCTTATTAATACAGGTACTTTTCCCATGCTATCTATTTAACCCTTGAGATATGAGATCTTATCTTGACTTTATAGACGAGGAAAGTAAGAGAGAGGGAAGCACGTTTCTAAGTCACGGGATTAGTAAGTATCCCAGAATAGAGACTTAAGTATGTATCTCGCTCTAAAGCCTGCGAGCTTTTCCATTGTAATCTGTGCCACAACTCAGTGGGTAAAAGCCAGAGCAAAAGATGAGCTGACTTCTATTCACATAGTCCTGCTAGAAAAGGTGTATCCCAGGGATTCCTATCTAAAAGGTGGTCTATATTCCCAGCCTCATTTACTATCTGAGCCAGAAAGCAAGGGAGCCCTAGAAAAAGCTAGAAAGATAATCTGTCCCTCTCTCCCCAATAAACTCTCACCCACTATTGCCAGGCTGAGGCTGATGGGTCCTTGGTTTTGGATTTATGAGCCTTCTTTGTGTTTCTCTTTCTTTCCATAAGAGAGGGCTTGACTCTTCCCTCTCTGAGCTAATTAAAAACCCCAGCCTGGGCTGCTAGCCTCGGATCACAGGCTGCTGGGCAGAGGCGCTGATGCTGTGCTGATAAATCATTGCCTGGGCCCCGGAAAGGATAAAGCATCCATCAGAAGGGCTGGGCTTGTCCTGTCCTGTGCTCCTTTGGGATATTTGGGACCTGCTTCAAATGGACCATGTCCACCCCTGCTTACCCCAGAGAGGGGCTCCATTAGGAATGGGGGAGGGCAGGAATCGCCTGAGGGTGTGGGGTAGGAGTGGCCCTGGAGTCATCTTCTGAAAACATGTGTTAGCTTGTGCCATTCCTTCACATACCTTCAATGGCTCCCTCTTGGCCTTCACATAAATTCTTAACTTCTTAGCCTGATGTGGGGTGAGGTGTAGCATAGCATTTAAAAGAATTGGCTTTGGAAATCTGCAGACCTGGGTATAGATCGAGGCTTTGCTATTTACTTCTTTACATTACACACACACACACACACACACACACATATATACACAGTCTGTATATGTGTGTGCATATATATATATATACATACATTTATATAAAGATTGAATGGGGCATTTTATACATGGTCCTTAGTATAGCCCTTCATAGCAGCTGCTGCTGTGGCCCCAGAGTGGCAACACTCCCAGCCCCACCATTGCTGCTTCTGTTCTTCTGACTGCTCATTCTGCCTGTTGTTAACATTGGCAAGACCTGCCTCTCCTGCCCTGAGTTCCATTCCATCTTCTGCTTACACCTCCAGAAACACATATATCCACCTGCTAGTGTATAGTGGGCTATTCTGTCTGCCTCCCATGCCTTGCTGAGCCAGCTCTGTCTACTGAAAGCTAAATGTCTTTCTAGGTTTGGTTGGAATAAATGCCATCACCTTTCTGAAACTTTCTCTGATTCCTTAGACCAGATGTCACAGGGGTAGCAAGTTACCTGTTTCTCTTTTATTACTGAGTCTTGGCACTGTTCTGAAAATCATGGTTAGTCCCACATGCCTCTGTTCCTCCTCCTCTGGAGGATAGGAGACTGGGGCAGTGGCTTGCTCAGTGCCTGGAATCATGTTTGATGGAGAAGATGTGCGACAAATGTTGCCAATTAGGATAAGAATCCAATGGCATCATTCCTTGTATTGTTAAAGTCTCTTTTCCCCAATAGATCAGAATGCTTTATTGCTCATTCATCCTACACCCAGCAGGTGAGGGCCAGCGTTAATAATGGCCATCGCCTGGGCTTGTGTGAATTGAGTGAACTGTTTGCCCTTCAGTGGTGAATGACTTCCCCAGGCCGCAGAGCTAAGCAGTTCCATAGGCTAGAGTCCAATTCCTCTGACTTTCATTTTAGTCTTTAATCCACTAGGGCAGGCTTTGTTCCCTTCTCAGCCTCACCTGGTGAAGTCTGGAAGGATCTCTCCAGTTTGGTATTACTCTTGCCTTCTTTGCTCTGCTGAGAAGTTGGGAACAGAGAGAAATTCAACCGTCTGCTCCCCGAGGCCTGTTGCTGGAGTTACCCACGAGCACCCCCCAGTGGCTGTAGACATAATTTTTCACTGCTCTGCGAGGACTGGTATGTCCATCCATTCATTCGTCAATCAGTCATGTACTGAGTGTATAAAATTATAATCTTTACCCTGTGGTAGGTGCTGCAGATGTGAAAGGAGGGTGACATTAAAACAGAGATTTATAGCCCACTGTGATAAATAATAGGGGCTTATGGGTTGTGATGGGAACACAGAAGAGAGTCTCTCAACCTGCCTGGTATGCAGGTGGGAGAGGAAAGGAGGATTTCCTGAAAGAGATGAGATCTCAGGAGATTAGATGGAATAAACCAGAAATCCCCAAGAGTGGTGTAGAAAGGATGGAAGGCACTCCGGGAGGCAGGTTGCTGAGCCAAGGGAGCACGGGGAAGGCGCCCAGACCAGGCCAATGGGGCTGCCTTCCCGCCTGGTACTACGAGCATGGCTCAGCAGTCGTCTAACTCCGCATCTCTGTTGCTGCTGTCTCTCCCTTTGTCTCCTCTGGATTTTAACTGCTCTGTGTTGGCTTTCAGTTTCTCACTTTTCTCACTCCTTCTCTGCTCCCGTCTTTCCCCATTCCTCCTTTTCTCCTCTGTAGATATCTTCTTGGTCTCCCTTCATCCCTCCATCTCTTTACTTCCTCCTCTGGTTTTCCCTCTTTCAAGCCTTAACTCTGTTTTGTTTTACCTGCAAAACTCCTTTTGTCAATAGCTCCATTGTTTTTTTAAATTTGGAAGCCTAATTCCACGTATACCAACAGAATATTGAGTTACAAGTCCAAGTTCTTTGTTCAGCCATTACCTTGTTAGTGAAGCCACTTAAATTTTCTGTACCTTAGTATCATCCACTATTTAGGAAAAAAGTGTGTTGGGCTGAGCATGGAGGCTCATGCCTGTAATCCTAGCACTCTGGGAGGACAAGGCAGATGGATTGCTGTAGCTCATGAGTTCAAGACCAGTCTGAGCAAGAGTGAGATCCCATCTTTAAAAAATAGCTGGGTGTTGTGGTAGGTGCCTGTAGTCCCAGTTTCTGAGGCGGCTGAGGCAAGAGAATCACTTGAGCCCAGGAGTTTGAGGTTGCTGTGAAATATGATGCCATGGCACTCTCCCCAAAGTGACAAAGTGAAAGTCTGTCTTCCCCAAAAAGTATTGAACTGCGTCTCTGCCATAATATTCCACACTACAGGAGCCGCCATTCGGCTCCCTGAATGCCAATCCATAGATCACAGCCCCTGAGACTGAGCTGCAAAGGACTTTGGACTAGACGAGCTCCAAGCATCTGTCCAGATTGATGGTTCCATTGTCTTTCCCCTTCCCTTGTCTCCTTGTCTCATTCATCCCCTCTTCCCTTCCTCTCCCTACATCCCTCCCCTCTCTCAATTTTCTTCTCAGTTCTGATGAGCGCCAGACTACAAGATGTTTGCCTCCAAAGGGAAGCACTTCCAAATGGAAAGAGTGATCTGTAATTGAAAGACGATGGTTTGGGCAGAAGGCATTTGTTTTCATACTCTCAGCATTACGATCCACAGTGTCTTAAACCAGATGAGACTTGAGGAGTCTGTATTAGATACAAATGTAGAGGCCTCCCAAGGAGAGAGAAGATGGAACAAGAAAAACTCAAGGATGTGTGCTGTTCTGAAAAGGCTTCGCTCTTGGGAACAATTGAATTATTTTTAATCACTCAACAAATAGATTGGGGAAAATCTTATTGGGGCAGTAGGGAGCCCTGAGATTCTGTATAATGTAGTGATTAAGAACATGGGCTTGAAAAGTACTGATTTCAAGTCCTGCAATGATACTTGACGTCTGTACAATCCTCAGGAATTCCCTTCACTTGGACTCAAGGTTTCATCTGTAAAATGGGAATCATGGTGGTTTGGAAAGGTGTCATTGTTAGGATTGCATGCATGTGTACATATTACCTTATTTAATCTTCTACCTATGTTTTAAACATGAGGAAGCAGATTTGGAGAGGTTCACACCATGTGTCAGAGCACATTTGACCCCAAAACTGGTGCTTGTATTTTTGACATCATACCACCTGGACCTGGAAGTCTCCAGGTTTACATTTTCATAGGATTCAACTTAAGAGAGGAGAAAAGGTTAATAGATAGTCATGGAGATGTAGAGGGTGTTGGGTTCTATAGTGGAAAACAAGCATGAGAGCAAGGATTAAGTCATTCGTTTATGCTCACATTTGTTCAACAGACATTTCCAAGACACCTGTAGCACTTGTGTGGGTGAGGGTACAATTGGTTCTGGGGCTCAGAACTATTCTGATTCACATGTGGTCCGTGTCCTGGATGAATTCTGAATCTGGTAAAAGAGTGGGACAAAGAACAAAAATGGCAAGTTTCAGATGCAGAGATGAACTTAGTGAGGTATACAAATGCAGAGACATGGAGGAATGTGGGGTAAATTCTATTTGGGGGTTCAGTCAAGAAGGCTCTCACACAGGCTGGTGGCAATACTAACACCCAAGTCTCAAAAGAAAAGTAAGTGCTCACCACATGTAAGAAGTGGGGAAGGCGCTTCGGGAGAAGGGGATTACATGGTGACTTAAATCAACCGAAATGCATTCCTTCCCAATTTGGAGGGCCAGACTTCTCAGATCAAGGCATATGGAAGCTCCGAGGGACAACGTGTCCCATGCTCCTCTTCTTGCTCCTACTGGTTGTCAGCCATCCTTGGTGCTCTTTATCCTGGGAGTGCACCACTCCCATCTCTGCCTCTGACTTGACATAGCGTTCCTCTCCATGTGTCCCAAGTCTTCATCTGTGTGTCTTTTATAAGGCACGTGTCATTGGATTTAGGGACTATCATAGATTTGGGGATTACCTCTTGCAGAGATCCTGAGCACAAATACATCTTCAAAGAACCTTTTAAAAAATAAATTCATATTCTGAAGTTCAAGGTACACATATCTTCCAGGGGACACAGTTCAGTCCACTACAAGGGGACAGTGGAGAACAAGTTCCAAATTAGGCCCTGTGGGGGAGCTTGGGTTCTTAAAGTTGGGTGATGCTGGGTCTACTCCCTAGACCTCATTTCCCCATTTGAAACACGCAGGATCATCTGCAAAGACTTCTAACATCTTTCTGTTATTGATATTTGATATTCAGGGCTCAGGCAAAGAGTGTGTTAGATCCCAAAATAGCAGTCTGGATGGGAGCTGGACTGCAGCAGCTTTGAGGAAACTGTGGCCGTCCCAGCGGCCCTGGCTGGACTGTGATAACAGCTCTCTAACACCGTTGTTAATCTTTAATTGGTATTTGATTTGATTTAACATGATCTTCTGCTTGTAAAACACCTTGAGATGTTTCTGCGTTGTGAGTGCGTCTTGGAAATGCCAGTTTATTGTATTAACAAGTCTCGGCCTGAACATAAAGGGAGATAATTAGAAATAGCAAAGTCCCTTGACATGCTCAGGGCAGCCAAAAAGCTCTCGGGAAAACAATCCTTTCAGCTGCTTTCATGTATCCAAAAGAGAAAGCTGTTGGAGCAGCCCCAGTGGATAGGAGAGCTTGTTGGGGTCACCTGACACACTATTTATAGCACTCAGCTAGCTCTGCCTTTACCCAGCTCTTATGGTCCCAGGCTCACAACACCTGTGGTAAATTTCTGCTCCAAACCCTATGAGCCCCACCTAGGGTCCACTGGATGGCCAGTAATTTATTTGTAAGATCTTTTGGCATGCAAAGTGTGCTTTCTCATAAAAATAGACAAATACACAGGGGTGGTGCTCCCAGGATAACCCACAAAAGTTGACCTACCATCTAGTGGACCAAAACATTACAATATCATACCAGTGCCCCTGGAGCCAAGATGAGTCCCACCTCTTCTTTAACCTGAAGAAATGTGTATTAAGGGTAATAAGGTTATAAGCTGTGATTATTTCTAAAAATTGCCGTAGTTAAGACTTAACCATGTGATATATTTGAATTAGAACTGCACCTGACATAGTAAGTACATAATGAAAATCTGAGTAAGTTAATGTGGTTGGGTTCCAAGGCTTTTCCATAAAAATTGTACTTCATCTGGAATGCATTGGAAACAAGAGTATAACCAGTTTAGGGAGCTACTGAGACCAACACCCAATATTCTATTAATATCTTCTGTACTGGAGGTCCGACAGTAGTAAAAGTGGTAGCCAAATACGTTTGGGGCCAAGGCTATCCCCACAAAAAGGTTTCCAGACCTTTAGACTTTCCTTAAATCAGTAGGGCTATGAATAAGGATTAAATTTCCCATCTTATCGACAAGCCCAATTAACTTACTATAGATGAAAAATATGAATAGTTTTGCTTTCACTACACATAATTATCCTTTACAAAGTTAATTTTAAAGAATTATGTTTTCTATATAATTCTGTATAGGATGCCATAAAAGCATGCACACACACTCACACACACGCCATTTCACACTCTTTCCATTGCTCTGAAAGCATCAGCATCCCTTGACCCCCCAAGAGAAAGATCGGGCAGCTTGAGTGCAGATTCTGTTGAATGAGTAGCTTATCAATATGTGATTTTAAAATACTTTTTTTCTGATTTTCCATTTCCAGGACCAGTAAGTAAAAATTGGGGGGAATGAAGCTTATTTAAAAATCAAGTTTCTGAACCCCACCCCAAGAGATTCTTGTTCAGTAGGTCTTATGGAGCGCCCAGAGCACTATAGTTTTAGTAAGTACCGTAGAGAATTCTGAGCTAGAGAGTGACAGAAAGTTGTGCCTATTCGGTAGGGTTAAGGTGCCATCGAGAAAGAGCTTCTCTGTAGGTCCTAAGCATTGCCAGTGGCTTCAGGGTGGCTGTCTACAGGTAGGGGTGAACATATTCTTGTCCAAAGTGGTAAGACTCTTGGTGGTGCCTGGATCAGGTAGGTAGGCAAGGACTGGTTGACACCTTGGCAAATCCGTGATTATGACGTTGGGGCAGGCCACCCATTTTAGGAGCCTCACTTTAGTTCTAATCCTACCTGATCAGGTCCCAAATAAACTCATGCTCCTCACTGGACAGATTTCTGTGTGCTGTATGGGAGGGGGCCCATCCTTCAAACTCAACCTTTGCTTAAAATCCAAGCCCCACCACCTAGCAGCTAGATGGACTGAGGCAGGTAATTTCATTTCCTTGAGCCCTTGTCTTGAGCTGTGGGAGTATGGGCAATGTTGTAATGAGGTTTAAACAAACTAATGCAGGGAAAGAAACTATTATTCTATGTAGCACATGGAAGACTAACGTATATCACCTTCTCTCCTTTCTTCCAACTTTCCCCTTTCCTTCCTGATTCTCTCTGTGCTCAGGGATAAGAAGGTTTTCGGAGAACTATGAATAGGAGGCCTGCTCTCCTGTTGAAAGTTCAAGGATGACAGTATGTATCTCCTTGTTTAGAGAATGTAAACAGTCTGCAGCCTGGACAGACATTAATAATTTATAGAACATACCACATAATGTGCATTTATAATACCTGATTCATAGCCTCCCACTTCAGAGTTTACTCACTTGAGTCCCTCCCATGTGTCAGGGGCTCAAGTTGGACCCTTAATATGCTGCGTCTAAATTATCTGTGGAAAGCACAGCACCTAAAAGCAGACAGGTGTCCTCTCCTCCATGAGTTTATGTAAATGTTTGAAATTAAAACAAAAAACAATGATAAAGCAACTAAACTATGAATTTCCAGTGAAGTCTGGAAGCCTATCTTTGCATAAAGAAAAAAAAATAAATAGGCTGGGTGCTGGCCACATACACTGGAACTGGTGAGTTAGAACTCAGCCAGGGCCTGCCAAACAATAACAACAACAACAAACAGCTGGATGTTGTGGTGAGCACCTGTAGTCCCAGCTACTTGGGAGTTTGAGGCAAAAGAATTTCTTAAGCCCAACAGTTTGAGCTTGCCGTGAGCTGTGATGCCACAGTACTCTACCGAGGGTGACATAGTAAAACTCAGTCTCAAAAAAAAAGAAAGAAAGAAGAAGAGAAGAGAAAAGAAGAGAGAAGAAAATGATAGGGAATAAAAGAGCAATAATAATAATAGGTATCATTTACTGACTGCTTACTAAGTGCATTTGTGGCATTTGCCAATTTTCCCAGTATAAATTCTACCAAGTCTAATTTCAAGCCACTATGTTTAATAGCTGCCATGCAACATCCATAAATATTTAACAGTGAACTCTTGTGACCCTTTAGAAGTCCATTCTAGCAAACCATTGTTTCTGCCTCATTATGAAACAATGATGCGTCTTTTAGGAATTGCTGCCTTGTCTTTCCCTGTATGCCTACCACAGCCTGGCCCATACAGGAAATATAGAAATGTAGTAACTATTTATTGGTTACAAAATAAGTATACAAATAATTGGGTGATAAACCAATAATCCAACCTAGAGTGGAGGGTAGGAAACATTGTCTTCAGCCCTGAATTAATAAAGACACACAATTCTCTTATTAGGGGATTCTGTATATTTATCTGCACTTTGCCATGGCAGGGAGATGTCCTTTTGAGGGAATTCTGCCTAGGAGTAGAGGTTGGGTAGAGACATCAATTCTTATACCCTCCTCTTCCCGATTCAAGGGAGATTTGGGCCATCACAAGCCCAGCACGTTGATCACTACATAGCGCCCGCTTTGATGACTTCTCTCCATCCCCAGTGTCACCTCTACCATCGAGCCACCACTCTGACAGTGACACCCTCCTCCCCAGCAGTTTGAGAGCATCCCCATGGAGCCTCACCATGCCACTTTTCACTGGATTCTCTGTTCATTTCTGGTTAGGGTCACACTGCTGAACTTGGCCTTGAAGGCTTTGCATACCCTTACCCACCTCTCTAGCTCATCTCCTGTCACCCACTACCTTTCACATAGCATTCCACCCTGAAATATCCTTCCTTCTGTCATCAGGACTGGGCGGAGATGGCCCTTTGTAAAAGAGGTCCTCCTGGTTCTTTGCCCATCCCTCCTGTTCTTCTCCATTCTCACCTTAATCATAGTACAGATGATATGTGCGTGTCTAAACCCCCACCCCAACTAGACTGTAAACTTCATAAGGAATAAGGATGAAGGACATTTCTGTCTGAACCTCCTCATGCCCAACAGTGTCTGGCTCAATTTCTGCTCCATCTGGAGATATCCTCTCTTGGCTCAGAAAGATGCCTCTCTCCTGTCACCTGGGAGGTAGGGTGCAGTGAGTTTCAGAGGCTGTGTCCCATGGTTGGATGTTTGGGAGTAAAATTTTGTTAGTTGTGTGATCTTAGACATAAAATTTCGTTCACAGGGACTTAATTTTCTCTACTGTTTAACGGGCATGGTGATCATCACTCCATCATAGGGTTGTTGTAAAGATGAATGAGAATATGTCACGCAAGCACTTAGTCCAGGGTTCAGTACAGTAAACTGAACAGTAAGTACGGTAAGTCCTTAAACATAGTAATGATAGATCTTATTTTTATTATGAGACAAAATGATATCTTAACTGAAACTCTTGCCCATCTCATTCTCTATACCAAGTAAATAATGACTTGCTTTTATTTCATAAAGATTGCATAAAACCTGGTCCCTCTCTCTGAAATGAGTGATCGGCTAAGGGCTTTGTCTCTTCCTTCATTTGCTAATTTTTGTAACTAGCCAAATATTAATTTAGTTAATACTCAGCACCAGATTCTGTGTTTGAAAAAAAATAAGAATTCATGCCATTGAGGAATGTGGAATCCCTTGGCAGAAGGGAAAGTTGTACATTTCTTTCTGCCCAGTTATGGGACTTTGCTAAATAAACTTGACAATGGTCAGGTGGGAAATTAGTCTGTAAAACAGTACACTTTGATATATTCCATCCTTTGCAGTTTGAAATATAAAGAGAGAGAAAGAGGGAGAAATTGTCTATCTTCTGCACTAAACTTGGAAAAGGACCAAGGTGTGATTTTGCTCATTTTATCTTTGGAGGAACCTGATTCTACAGTAACAGAAATGATCAGGCTAAGGCCATGTAACCAGAAACTATTAAATCTGGGAAGCTGAGCCTCACGGACTATTGCAATGACATCTTCCATTCTCTGAGCTGCTGACAACTGGAAAACCAAGAAGGCAGCAGCAGTGCTAATAACGTTGGCCCTGGCAGATGATGGAAATGGAAGAAAAAATTCACAGTTATGATTCCCAAGGCTGCTGTTACTTCTCCTCTAAGCATACCTACATCCTGATCTCAATTCTCCTACACTCACACCTTCACATCTTCACATATATACATAGGATTCTATAAAATTTAGTAAGGTTTCTATTGTAGCTCTTCAGGCCTTTCAGGTATGGGCATTTTACAAGTAAATTTGTGCTAATGTTGTTACCATTACTGCTGTCCCATAAATTTAATAGTACATGCAGGAAGCACCAGGTGTACGGCACCTGAATTATAGTTACTTAGGGAACCACCACTGCCTTGTCTCTGCTGCCTCTGCCTTAATGATGCCTTAGCATGGTTCCTGCAGAAATAATCTGTAGCCCTCCCCCCCAGCTCAAGTTGCTGAGAGCCTCTGTGGCAGAGTGGGAGGATAAGGAGCATTCTTATAAATGCACAGGGATATGTGACATGGACGCATCATTGCTGGCCACTCCTTGGTTAGGAAGTGCCATGAGAATTCACCAGGTCTAGAGCCCTCACTAGTAATAAAAAGTATAGCAGCTAAAAGTGTCTGAGAACTCAACTTCTGAGGTTGGACAATTAATTTCGTGAACTCCTTCTAGAACTCTTCCCCGTGGCCCTGTGGATACCATCGTGATACTCAGCAATGAGGCATATAGCATGTTTTATAGGATACATTCCCAAACCTCATTGTCAGACCTCATATGATGACAGCTCTGATGGCCATTCTAGAAAAAAGAGTTCCAAAATTGCTCTGAAGGGTGGACCAGGTGCTGGCATGGGCGCACAGCTTCCCAAGGGGAGAACTTCACAGGTGACCGATGTTCAACGATGAGGTATGTAACAATTTTTTTAGGATGCGTTCACAAGGGTAATTGTCTGACGTTGTACACGGACCAATATTCTGAAGGCTTTACATGCATAAAGAACCAAAATGAAGTTAAATAACTTCTCCAGAGATATTAGCTAATAATTTTATCACACCTTTCTTATCAGCCTCTATGCTAAAAACTTCTTGTTTTAATGCAAGTAACACTGTCAAGTGGTTAATTACATGTATTCTCTGTTCTTACCTGGAGATCCTGAGGCTTTGATATGGTTGAGGATACTTGTTCCAACATCCTCAACTCGTGATGGGCAGTGCTAGTGCTTAATCCCAGCCCTGTGGGTCTGTTCTTAGCTTTCCCTCCTCATTGGCTGCTTAAGTTCACAGTGTTAAGAAATTATTGAGCTGAGTTTCAAAATTCATTTGCTTGATTGCAGAGTTCACAACTTCTCTTCACTTCTGCATGTTGAACATAAGGTCTTCTAGAGAGAACTGTGGATGCCTTTGGAAAGAGAAAAGGAATCAGCTTGCTGGCTTCCTCTTCTGTGAAGCCAGCTCTGATTTTATCCAGCAAACTTCAGTGGCACCTTCCTTTCCATTCTTATAAGGCTGTGAAAGTCTTCAGTAAAACAACCAAGCAGTTTTCCTGGTACAAGATCATTGTCTTCCCCCTGACCTTTTCACTTGCTTCCTGGCTCATCCTGGGTCCGGCTGGGGGGCTCCTTTGCAAGTCCCATGACTTTCCCTAGGTCTGGCGTATACCATGTGCTCAGGGAATGGCTTTTCAGTGAATGGAGGTTTCTTCTAGAATTGAAGGTCTCTTAGTCACCTGCCAGGATGGAGACTTAATCAGCCTCTCTTATCTATTTAAGCAGTCCTGGTGTTAGTTATCCATTTCTGTGTAAGAAATCACCCTGAAATTAGCAGCTCAAAACAAGAGACATCTATTATCTCACAGTTTCTGTGAATCAGGATCCAAGGCACCATATAATTGGGCCTCCAGCCCAGGGCTTCTCAGGGAGCTGCAGTCAGCCAGGACCGCATCGTCTCAGGGTTCAACTGAGAAGGGGTCTGTTTCCCAGCTCACTCACGTGCAGGTTGGCAGGATTCAGTTCCTGGAGAGCTGTGAGCCAGAGACAAACCTCAGCTCCGTGGCATGTGGGGCTTTCCACAGGGCAGCTGTCAACGCGGCGTCGGTCTTTACCAAAGCAATGAGAAGACCCAGAGAGAGCACCAGGAAAACAGAAGTCAGTCTTCTGTAACCTGACATTGGAAGTGGCATCCCACAATTTTTGCTATATTCCATTTGCTAGAGGCAAGTCCCCAGGGGATTGGATAATAGGAGGATGTGAACACCAGAAAGCAAAGACTTTTGTGAGCTATTTCAAAGCTTCCCACTACCTCAGCCCTCTTACCCCTTTTGTTTTCTCCAGACCTAATTTTTTTTTTTCATTTCAGGTGACAAATGCTGGTTATAAACTTCCCACAAACTGGAAGAGTGACTTCCTGCCAAGCTTCATGGTCTCTGATTCTATGCAGGATGTTTTTCTCGTCCTCTGCTGCAGACATCCTCTCATAGTCTTGTAGGCTGCCTTTGTAGAGTAAGATTCCTCTCTTGGCCCCTGACAGCAGAGTAGATATGGCACATGTAGATCTCGTCCTGTGCCACCAGTCCTTCAGGTTCAGACACGACCAGCGGTTCACCCTTTGCAATGACCAAGTCTCTGCTGTATCCCAGCACCTGACACATCTGGCCCTTATAGGAGCTTTCCCACGTTTCTGCTCATTGAAGGCAGATGTGTTTCGTGTTCTCACAATGCCTGGAGGCCAGTCCCTCAAGACATTGTCTAGGGTACAGTCCACACTCTGCCCGATGGGCGACCCTTCTTTTCTGAGCTGCTCCCTTCCTCCCTCTCTGGCCTCTTCTGCCCACACGGTGCTTCATGAGCCCCAGAGTCCTCTACTCCAACTTGTGTGTCCTGCTGTTCTGTTCCCTTGGTGACCACCCATCCTCTGTTTTCCACTCAACTAACTCTCACGGATGTTACAGGCTCAATTCTCAGTCATCATTCTGTGACCTCCCACCCCAAACACCTGAATTGCAGCTTGCTGGTCCACACTAACCTTGGCCACCTCTGTGCGGAGTGTGGCTTACCAGCTCACTTGACATCAAAACCTTCTGTGGCTCTGATCTCTGTACCCCAGCTTACAGCCCAGAGCTCAGTGCAGACAGGGCTCTTAAGGAATATGTGTTGAATAAATGGAGGGGCTGGGACAGGAGTCCAGTGAGGGGAAATGATTTGTTGAAGGTTGCAAGATCTGTAGTGGCAGAGTCACATTCAAGTTTATACGCTCCAGACTCCCAGAATAGATAGAGCTCTTAGCACAGCCCTCAGGCACTTTCTTAACACCAAAACACAAAACAGAAAGTGGGTCTAGAATGGCCCTTGGGCTAAGACCACTATTGTCCTTTTGGAGATGGTATATTTAAAGCAGCAGGCTTGAAAGATTTAAGCCTAGAATGTCAGCTTGAAATGGGTGGAGGTTTCCATGTGGAAATGTGTTTGGGCAGAAAAGCTTGACAGAACATTATTTCCTCTTTTGTTTTTTTAATTCTTTTATCCCCTTTTATATTTCCTCCTCAAAGGTCTAAAAAGCAAAGCTGTTTATTTCCAGATGGCTTTTTAAACACAATGCAACAACGTGCTTTTGCTGACAGGTCTGAGGAGGAGGAGGCAAAGGATTCGGAAATGACAAAAAATACCCTTTGATTTAAGGGGCTGGGGATGGAAGTGTTTATTCTAATACAGGCTCCAAGTGCTTCCTTGCTGAACGCATCACTCAGGAAAGGGCAGAGTCATCTGGCCCCCGTAGGGTCCAGTGCTTTCTGTTGCCAGAGTTAAAAGTTTAGGTGCTCAGAAACAGCCAGGGGACCCACTTCCTCAGGCCAAAGCTTCCTATAGTTTCTTTGACTAGAAGGGAGTATTGATGCTGATCCAGCCCTAGTCAGAACTGAGAAGAACAAGGACACCACTGGGGTCGGGCAGACCTGGCTTGAATCCCGGTGCTCTAGACTGTGCAAGTTGGAAGAAGTGCCTCAGTTTCCCACGTTCATCTTCCTGATTCCTAAAATGGTGATAATGGTATTTACCCTGGAGGGTTGGTTTAAAGAGCAGGTGGAACCACTCACATCCAACGCCTCTGTCCTGGGGCTTAACTCACAGTGCTAATTCACAAAGGGTGCTGTTTCCTTGTTCTTTTTCTACACCCCTAAAAGGAGGCTTCTCTGATTGAACCCTTCCTGCTTCAAGGCTAAGTACCCCAAGTCTTCATCGGTTGTCCTCTCCTGACATGACCTTCAGACCGATCCTAGTGACTCAGGGGCACTGGTTGAGAGCATCCTGCTCAGAGTGTCAATGAAATCAAAGCTTCCAAGCTGTGTGATGTTGGGGTAAACCACTTCATTTCTCTGAGGCTGTTTCCTGACCCATAAAATAGAAATACAAAGATTGCCATGAGAAACAAATTAAATAATGGGTGCAAAGGACCTGGCAGAAGCTTCAGCGTACACTACATGCTCTGTGTGGACCTTTCTTACTGTTACTTCTACTATCCTCTGGGCCACTTAGTCCTTCCCCCCTTTTGACCCGTCTTGAGTTATACAGTGGCCTCTTGAATACAAAGTTATGTTTACATTGATTGGTCTTAAATTTAATGGGTATGATGATGATGGTGATGATGATGATGAAGGGTACAACTCATTGAGCTTCTGCTGTGCAGTGTATGTTACACTGTTTAATCTTCCTAATGACCCCATGGAGTATATGCTATTCTCATTTTATAGGTAAAGAAAATGGAACTTGATAAAAGTCAACCAGAAAAATGATAGAACTAGAATTCAAACCTTTGTTTCTCTCACTCTAAACTCCATGTTCTCTCCATCACCATAAACTGCCAGGCAGCAGCCTGTGGTTAAGATCATTTCTTGGGGATATTTGGGTGTGAGTCATCTCGATCATGTGTCATCATTGACCAAAATGTCCTAGGTGGGCCTATGGACAGTTATCCCTGGGATACTATGGCCAATGCCATAGACAATGAGAGAGGTGTACTGTCTTTATAAAGGTGACAGCTACTTCAAGTGGTGAACATTGTCATGGCAGCCAGGCAGATGGGATCTTGGACTGTCTCTAGGCAATCTGACCTCAGACAAGGCTGCTTTCCTGTCTTCCTCCTAATCATGAGCACTGGGGATCACACTAACTGAGCAAAGAGGCTCCCCCAGCTCTGCATTTCACTCCTTCATGATTATTGCCTTCATCTGGGAGTCAAATCCAGAATCTGTATTTGGAATAAAAGACTGAAGACCCTATTCTCCATCTCTAGAACCTAAGGGCTGCCTTGGAGAGGAGGGGTGCAGAGGAGCTGTAAAACTCCTAAGGGGAGGGATATGTTCATCTGGTTATGGTTCCATAGGAGCAGATTTTCATTCCACACTGACACGGTTCTCAGGCTGAAGGTTACCAGTGAAAAGAATCCTCATAGTAACACTGTTCAGAGTGCTGGCCTGCAGATCTGGATTCGAATCCTGGCTTTGACTCTCAATGCCTTTCTAACCTTGGGATAGACTCATTTTTTTCATATGTAAAATGAGTTGCTGACAAACCTGTATGATTGATTAACTGAAATAACATGTATTTAACATGACTTGTCATATATAGTTAGCGTTCGCCCCAAAGAAAAAGGTATTATCATCTTTGTCTTTAATGAAATGTGTTTCCTTCTGAGTTAACCAGCCTGAAGTGTGTGTGAGGCTCACACACAGACTCAGTGTCCATCAGGAGTGTTGTAGAGAATTACCTGATTCTGTAACAAGTTGGGGTCAAAGCCCCTTTAGTTCCCTGTCATTCTGAGATCCTGAGGGAGCAAATTAGAATGGATGATAAATGAGATACGAGTTCAGAGGGGTATTGGGTTCTTGTGAGTTGTGGCAGTGAAGGCAGACTCTTGGGATATGGGAATTCTCTTTGATCTTGAACAGCTGTTGTACCTTAGACATATTGAGAACAGTGGAAAGGACAACATATTAGGGCAGGGAATTGCATGTGGCCTGTCACCTGGAAAGGCACGGAAAACCTAATTGCAGTCGACAATTACTGGACCATTGGGAAAACCCCATTTCCTGTTATTTTTTAGGTATAGTCTGAGTGTCCCAATAAGGAGCCGAGGAGGGAGGAACACAGAGGTTTGAGAAAGTCCTCTGTCTTTAGTAGCTAGCAGTCACTGCTCAGCACCACAGGTCTGCAGGAAACTCAGGAGAAACGCTGAGATTGGAGGTCAGTAGATCTTGGTTCATATTCCGTCTGTTGTTTACTCTGCTGAGACTTCAGGTAGACTAATTAAACCCTCTGAGCTTCCATTTTTTCCGGTGTCAAAAAGGGCAGCTTTGCATGGAGCTCACAATGGGCATATGGAATGAAAGAGATTCAGTGGGTAAAGGATTCCACCACAGACCCAGTAAATGCCAAATATACAATAAATGTCAATTCCCTGCTCCTGCATTCCAAACCTTAGGCTAATGTCCGTTGACCTCTCCTGGGAGAGTAGAACTGAGACTTTCTCAGCAGGTTCTGAGAACAAAGGAGCTGGAAACGTGCCTTTCATGGAAATGGGAGATGACTGGTCCTGGTCCTCCTTGGTAGCCGTGAAAACCTGTGGCTGCTCTTTTGCTCTGTCCCTTAGCGCCCCCCACTTGGTTCCGTGCTCTTCTTTGCCACTCTCCACTCCGTCGGTGGTGTGGGCCGAATATGGTGCTGCATGTACACCGTCAACAGACTAAGAGGGCGGACGTGGGGCTCAGGCACCAGTGTCTGAAAAAGTGATTGTGGAAGCAGTGCCGGCTGATGGATGGTCAGCTGTGAATCTGAAACCCAGCTGCCACCTTTCCTTCCTCCTTTCTTTCCCATTTATTTCTGAGCCTTTCTAGAACTTTGACTCTTTTGAATTATCTTCTCCACTGCCTTCTCATCTGCACGCTGCAATTTCATCTATGGAGTACAGCGTCTTTTTCCTTCTGCTGATGCATTCCATCAGCCTGCTAGATGTAAGTAGAATACCTTTTAACCTCCTGAACTGGCCCTTTGTACTTGCCTCTTTTCCTTCTTTGCACGTATTTTCCTGTGCCTTTAAAACTCTGTTTCCTTCTAACACTTGGAAACCAGGAGCGTGCAGACATTTGAGTCAGACAAGATTGATAATGGAACTTTCCTCTGCCGCTTCCCAGTAACTGGTGAAGTCTTTGTTTTCCCCTTGTTAAATGGAGTCTTTGTTTTCCTCTGTTTTGCAAGGCTGTTAAGCAGATTAAATAGGATAATGTGCATATAATCTTTAACACAGCACCTGGCATAAGGGCAAGAGTTAATTACTGAGATATGCTAACATTACTAACTACCACCTTTGTATAAATTATTAACCTAGGTCAGTGTTACCTGACTATGTTCCATGTAACAGTGGTTCTGCAAAGTATAGATACTTTGAGGAAACATCGAGTTAAATTCTGCTAAACAGAATTTAGTGCAGACCTTTTCAGAGATTTTAATATCAGATATATACTCAACCACTTTAAGAGAGGAATACGGAATGCAGTAAGTCTCAGAACTTTGTGGACATAGAAACATTTTCTTTTCAAGACACATCTGTTTAGTGGGAAGTATCGCAGCTGTGTCTTTGGGGTCTTTGGATACATTTGGGAGAGCGATGGGTCAAGGATCAGAGGCAGGTTCAAATTCTACCTGTGTACCCAGCCAGGGAGACCAAGACCAAGACTAGCAGCACAGTGTCATGAAAAGAGCACGAGGCTGAGAGTCAGGCGATGTGGCCTACAAGGCTGGTGCTCCTCTGGTGTTTGAACATGAGTTCGCCATTAAATTCCTCATTTGTCTGCTGTGGATGACAGCCATACCTACTGCCTAGGATTGCTATGTAGAGTTAATGAGATATTTGAACATAATGCGTAAACTAATTAAAACTAAAAGAATATGGCATCCCCTTTATCATCGTCATTTCCAAGACCATGGTCGCCATCTCCCTTGTCATTACCCTGAAGTTACCTTTGCATTTGGAGGCACAGGTGTCTGTACATGCCACACAGAAAGCCAAGTCGCCAGCCATCCGTAGCTGCATTTACTGTCAGCTGCAAGTGGCTTTAACTTGGACAGGGGGGCACAATCCAAGCCTGTGCCACAGAAATTCTCCTTATCCAAGGAGCAGAGGTAGTGATTTAGCCCCACAGAGTACAGTGAGCTGGTTGAGGCCATGCAGTATTTTGGGGGGCCAAGGACAGAGGAGAAATAGCCCTCCAGCTTTCCCCTATCACTTCCTATCATTCTTTTAAAAGTTCCCCTAATGATACAGAGAAGTTCTCTTGAAGACCATGGTCAGCATCAGGTGAGATGATAAGACTATGATAAGTCAATGCTCACTGGCCACAGGTCCACAGGGCAGACTGAGGTCTATAAGTAGCTCATCATTTAGAGTTGTTGCTTGTACTATGCTCAGATTGAAGAGCGTGATGGTTAAGAGCTTGGATTCTGAAGTCAAATGGTTTCTCCTTTCAGCTCTATTACTGAGATGATTAAGTGAGATACTATTGGAAAGTCTTTTTAGTTACATCATCTGGCATATAGTTTGGGTTACGTTAGTATTGATGGTGGCAAAGATGGTGATGATGGTGATAACATTCTTGACAGGGAAAGCCATTGGAAGAAAAGCAAATCATGCAAAGTATAACAAAGAGCCTCAATGTATGATTGGAGAGAAATAAAGCAAAGCCAGCATAACTTAATCATTTCAGTAATAGAGCTGAAGTGTTTGGTTTGGAGGAAAGAAAGCTCGAGGCAACCTTGAACTAAATAGCAACCTTGAAAAGGAGATATTGGATAAATTTAACTTGGACACGGAGAACTGCCTGATATAGTGATGTTCTAGGGCCGTGTAGACATTAAACTGTGTGAAAACAGAACTGGGAGGGGCTGAATGTGCTGTATTTGGAGGTAGGCAGATTAGCTCCGCATGAACCCCGCCTACACAGATCTTATAAAGGACAAGCCTATGGGGGACGAGAAATTGGGGAAATCACACATCATTGAAAGGCTACCGTGGATTTGACAGTGTTAAACGCAGAAAGCACAAGTCTATGAGGAGAGACGTGGAACCTTTTGGGGAAGGAAAAGATGTCCATGTCCAGACATCACACTGATGTACCAGGAGCCCAGGAGCATTCTGATAGAAGAGACAAGCAGAGAATGTGGGGTGACATACCCTAGAGTTTGAGAAAGCCCCAATTTCAGATATTCTTTCTTTCTTCCGCCAGCGTGACACTTGCCCTTATCAGACAATGTGTCTCAATTTTTAGTTTCCAGAAATGCAGCAGAGAAGCCCAGAGGCCCCAGCTACAGGTGCTGCAGGTCCCTCGCCAGCTGCTCTGTGAGGGTAATGAGGCCCTGCATGGTCTGCAGTGACCATCCCGCTCTGCTGGCAGCTTGACAGCCTCTGCAGGGCTTCATGTATGATTTCTGACCAGTCAGGGGCCAAACCTTGCCAGAGAAAGTGCCTGGGGGGAAAAAAAATGTTTTCTGAAGATTTATCTAGGAAAAAAAGCCCAATGGCAATATTCTAATACTGACATCTCTTGGTAGAAAGGGAAATAACATTTAAGGATTCATTAATTCGTTCATTAAATACAAGTTTATTGAGCATCTACTAAGTTCATCAGTGGAAATAACAAGATGGCATAAAATAAAAGGTCTGGCATACAAGAGTGCACATAAAATAACTACTTATTAAATGAATTAGTTCCAGATAAGGACATTGAGTCTCAGAGGACTAAGATGGCTTGTCCACAGGGCCCAGTAGCTAAGTGTAAAAGGTAGAATTCTAACATAGAAAAAAATCACATATCACTCTGATCACATGCTAGGTAGATGCCAAGCATGGGGCACTGAGGTTTTAAGGAAATGAGACAAGAGGAAAGCTACCCTGAACTTGCAAAGCCCCTCCTATTTGTCAGGCATAGAGCTTAGTGCTGTGATTATAATCTCTCACTTAATGCACACAGCTTCTCTACTGGTTTAGGATTGCCATTGCTATTTTTTTACACTGGAAAACTAAGGTTCTGAAAGCTGACTTTATTTGCCAGAAGTCAGCTATTAAGTTTGGATTTTTGTTTTGGAGTGAATGGAGTCTCGCTCTGTTACCCCAGGCTAGAGTACAGTGGTATTATCATAGCTCACAGCAACCTCAAACTGCTGAGTTCAAGCAATCCTTCTGCCTCAGCCTCCCAAGTAGCTGAGACTGCAGGTCCCACTACAACCACAACATCTGGCTAATTTTTCTACTTGAGTAGAGATGAGGTCTCTCTCTTGCTCAGGCTGGTCTCTAACTCCTGAACTCAAAGGATCTTCCTTTGTGTCAGCCTCCCAGAGTGCTAGGATTGCAGGTGTGAGCCACCATGCCCTACCAGTAGTTTGGATTTAAATCTCCATGTCTAAAACCAAAGCCCCACCTCTCACACCCATCCTCAGGGACCTTTCTACTTGCTGAGCTTTTCACCTTGATGTCTTGGGTTCCTAGAATCCTTGTCCTCACCACAACCTCATATACCACTTAATAAATTCCTTTTCACTCTAGGACCTAGCCTCTGGTGCTTCTGAAATATCATAAGGAAAGAATCGATAAGATTGTAGTATTTTTAGGTTTTCTGCACACAATGGCCCAGTGGGGTTAGATCTATTTTCTTCATTATGAAATGTGATTGATTCAATTCCAAATTTAACTTAAATTTGATTTTCTTCTCTCAAACTGGCATTTCCAAACCAAGAATCAATCAAACCCCAAATTATAGGCAGTGTGTGGATCAACAATGCTGAGTTATTTCCAGCTGACTTTCTTGAGTGATACATTTTATACCATTCTCTGCTGCCTTGAGAGGAGTCTAGGGGTAAGAGGGAAGGGAAAGGAAAGGGAAATTAGATTATTACCTTTCCCCCGTCCCGGCAATCAATAGGCCCAGATGGAATTCTATTCCTACAGCACATCGCTCATTCCCTTGCAAATGATGGAGGAGCTTGAGGGAGGGAGTACTTTGACGTCAGCCTTCGGAGGGTAATGAGGACCTATAACTATCATTTATTTACTTTTTTCTTAAACTGGTAACTACATATGGTATGTTATTTTATCCTTACGTCAGCTCTGGAAGAAGACCACTTTCCCCATTTCCCAGGTGATGTTCTGTTCTCATTAAGATATTGGATCAATTACCAAGTGACGCACAGACATTTTGTGGTTAAGCCAGATTTGAACACAGCTATGTCTGACTTCAAAGGCCACACTTTCTGAAACTACACAGTGGTGTCCTGGGCCCCTTAACTACGATTAAGTGGAAATAGCCAGGTGCAGGGTAAAGGCGAGGACAGGGCTGGTTCTCAGCCAACCTCTATCACATGCAACCTGGATTACACTTAGACAAGTCAACTGATTGCTGTGTACTTCTGTTCACAGAAAGGGAATAGTGGGAACAGTTTGCAGTGATGATCAAATGAAGTTAAGTCTCCCCCACTAACATGTCAGCTTCAAGGACATTGGTTGGTTTGTTCGTGCAAAACATTGCTTATTTCCCCCATGCCTAGAACAGTGCCCAGAACTGATGTTCAATGAAAATGGGTTGGATGGATGGATGACTAAATGAATGGGTGGACGGATAAGTGCCAGGCACTGTGAGATTCTCTTTTCTATCTCTGCTTCTTACAATGGCAGTGCAGTGCAGAACCTGCATGGGAAGGGAGTGGGAATTTGGGACAGATAGTTTCTGCCTTGTGACTATCTGCACCCTGTACTCAGAGCTAAGTGCTTATGGCCAGTTCCTTGGGCCAGGAGCTCTGAGGAAGTCCCCTTTGTTTAAGTCCCACTGGTGAAGTTTCTGCCAGATCCAGTTACCATGGCAACCCCTCAACTCCCAGTGACTGCTCTGTGGGTATCTGGCCTTGGTGCAGGCTTGACCTGCCCGCGTTCTTCCTCCTGGCCTTCAGAGACAGCGAGGGATTCAACCATTCTCTGAGTATAGTTGCCCCTGGATGCCACACATTCTCATTCTCCTTCCCACTTTCTCCTTCTCTTTGCTTCCTTTTCTATTTCCTTCTTTTGTCTTCTATTTCTGTAAAGAACAATTCAATTCCTAACGTGTTCTGATAATGTATAGAAAAAGAGGTGTCTATGTCCGGATTTCTGCCATTGATAATGGGACAAATTCCTATATCTCATTTGGAAATTACCATTTACTGAGGGCCTCCTGTGTGCCCAAAGCTGTGCTGTGCAATTGGCATTAACCATCTCGTTTAGTTCTCACGAAGCTCTTGAAGGACAGATCATTGTATTACTGTGAGAAATTGTATTCTAAGTGAGAAAACCAAGAGCCAAGAACCTGATGCGTCTTTACTCCCCATATTGACTTATAAAGACCCTGGGTTACTGTGCAGGTTGAAATGACATAGGACATGCAATTAGTACAGCAAGGAAGGGCCCTGGGAGAGAGAATGGGTCATTCCATTTCTACCTCTCAGCCTTCTTCGCCCTGACCAGAAATCAGCCCTGGGTATCAGCCCTGGCTGGTATTTCTGATAGTTGGTTAGTTAGTGAAAGGAATGCCTTAGTCACAGCAGTCTGTGCTGCTGTTTGTGCCTGGAATGAGAAATTCCACAGGGATCCCCAGGGATGCTATTGTCCACAGCTCTTTGTCCAGAGAGTCTACTCCCCAAGTGGGAAGCTTTCGACTTCTCTTCACACCTCATCCTCTGGACCTGTTTCACCTCCCCAGGAAGGTGTTCATGCTGGCCTTACCCTTACAATGTTCTTCCCCCAGAATAGACTTCATGTCCATAGAAACTCAGTGCTCCTACCAACTGCTATCTATGGGGTGGGAAGGCGATTCGCTCAATCACTCGGCCTGGAGTAATATGTTGGCTTTTTAAGGTGAGATCTGTGCAAGACACCAACTCCTAGTACTTGCCCTTTTTTAGTAGATGACAATGATGTTTGCTTGTTTATTCTATTTAGTTGCTCAAATATTTATGTTATAAATGTTTTATTTATTTATGAACATAAAAAATATTTATTATAAACATGTATGAAGCAAACTCTTGTTGCACTCAGAAAAGAGATAAAATATGTCCCTCTTTTTCTGTAGTCATTGAGGATTTTAGGGATTTCCTGGAACCATCTTTCTTAATTTACTCTTCTCTTGTAATGTTTTTTCCACATCTGTAACAACCAGAAAGGTATGACTATTTTTTCCTGGGAGCCATGCATTGTCCTAGGCTAGGGAAAAAGATAAGGATCTTATTCTTAACTTAAGCAACTTCTGGGTTCCACGTGGTGACCTTGATGTGAGAGATACAGATGGCAAAGGTGGGATCTCTTCCCTCGAGCAGCTCACTTGAAGAAAAATACACGTCCCCACAAACTATCCCCAAGCGTGCTGGCATACACTCTCTTGTTCTGTTGGAACCCATCAGCAAAGCCTAGCACGGTTTTTGACTGGTTAGCGCCTGTGCCATGCTGGCAGCTAACATTATTACTATCGTTTCTGAATGTAGCTGTGCGTTTATTTGTTGAGATTCTAGTATGTGCCAGATGCTGTGCTTGTTGTAAGGATACAGGGGGGAACAAAAGACACCGTGCTTGCCTTCAGGGCGTTGACTGTCTATTGACAAGACATTGACAAGACTCCAGTGATTGGAATGAAGTATTTTGGGAAATACTTATGGCTATAGGTAGTTTATACGATGTTGCTAGGTATACGATGACCATAGGTAGTTTATCTCCCAAGAGCATGAAGAATTTGCATTTATGATGACTCTCAAAGAGTGATGGGTAGAGGAATAAAGAAGGGGGATTTCTATCCAAAAGATATATTAACCTACTCTAATAGTAACCTAATAGTAACTTGATGAATTTACCCTATTTCTATCCAAAAGATACAGTTACCTACCCTAATAGTAACATGATGAAGTTACCCTAATAGTAACATGATGAAGGCGTTGATTGTGTAAGACAGCGGAGTGGCACTGCAGTAATCCAACCCTCTGTCCTTGGACCAGGTAGGGGAGCTCACAGGCAGGAGTGGGAGCCTGCAGCCTTCTGATTTCAAGATTCTTCCTTTATAAGCACCAAAGGAGGCAAGGAAAGTTTCCTATTTCTCGGCTGCACCCCTTTTAATGAAAGGATTTTTTAAAATTGAAATTCCGTCAAAAGGCCACATACTCACCTAGAAGGTCACATGTAGCCTTAAAGCTGTATGTGCTGCACCACTGCAGGGACTCATCACAGAAGCTTTCAGGTGCCAGACTAATGAGCATGGATCCCCTTCTGTGACCAGATGCAGTAAAACAGCTCTAGGGTTTTCAGCAGGGAGTGAACAGATACGTACACATCTCCCTCATCCCACAAGCAAACAGACAATAGAGGAGGTGAAGGCAAAGAGGTGCAAATGCTCAGTTCGGGGAACAGACAGGACTGCCTGACTGTCCAGATGCTGTGAAGGAGGGAGACAGAAAACGGAGAGTCACCTCTGTTTCCAGCCATTCTAAATGGTGGAGCTTTCAGGAAGCTAAGGAGCCTCGGAGGAGGAAGAAAGGAGGGGGCTTTAAGGAGAAGATAATGTGCCCTGTTTTGAACACGTATTTGACATACTCTTGGGATAGCCATAAAACAATGTCCAAAAGGTTTGGGGAACAGGGTTTTCTGAAAAGAATTGCCTGCAGGTAAAATAGTGTTGGGGACCATCACTTTAAAACTGGGAAGGAAAACCCTGAAAGGAGGTGTGAAGAGCAAGCTGTAAAGGAAGAGAAACAAAGCAGGGCTCAGGGCAGACTCCACAGATTTTCTTTGCTGGCTCAGTGTCTTCCAGCCCTGCAGATCCATTCTACTTTCTCTATTGCATCCATGAAACTGCCTTTAATTTTCCCAGGTAAACCTTCCCACTTCCCCATGCTCTGCTCTCTCTTCTAGATCTTAAGGGAATTAGTCTTGGAATGTAATTAGCTGTGGATAAGCTTCCCTTTACCCAATAGCCTACAAATTCCTGACTAAGCAGAGGGTATCCCCACTGCATTGTACATGTGTCTCACTGAGTAGCTGCTCAGTAAATGCTTGTATAGCTGATTTGAATGATGAGCTTCTCACTGTGAATTCTAGATGACAGGCATTAGATATGCATTATGCTGTGAGATCATCTCAACAACCCCGTGAGATGTTTCTTATTATCCTCATCATACAAGGAAACTGAAATCTGGAGAATGGAGCAGGTCACACAGTCAATAAGGGCTGAATCCCAAATTTGAACCCAGAACCATCTAAACGAAGTCCACACTTTTCCACTAGGATCAGTGGTGTGGTATATTCTCACTTGCTCATAAAGGGACTAGAGAACGGAATATCATCTCATTATTATCAAGAATGACCAACCAAATTGGCAAGAAAGGAGTGAGAACTGCTAAGAATTTTCAGGAAGCTTGTTTCTTTTGCCTTTACCAAAAAAAAAATAATAAGCTTATCCTGTAGAGAGTTAAACCATCCCCCCAAAGGACCACTTTCAAGCATAGAGCTTGAAAAATATGTTTTCTATGTTTATTTTTGTTCAAATTCCCATTTCGAAAATAACAGGATTCCCAAACTCCATGCCATCCCGATTTCTCTGTCTCAAGGAATTATGTGCCTTTGTATGTTTTTGCATTATTAGGTTTGCTGAAAAGCCCAATGAACAAGACGGCCCTGACGCTGATTGCGGTGAACTCCTGCATCCTGGCCATGGTGTGCGGCACTCAGATGTCCTGCCCACTCACTGTGAAGGTGACTCTGCACGTGCCTGAGCACTTCATCGCAGACGGTAAGAGCCGAGCATCAGAGATGCCCAGCATCTATTCAGCCCCTGGCACCCTCGGCTGGTGCATCATCTCCATGCACGGCCCAACCCGAGAATTACATCGCATATGTGTCTGCGTGCATGTGTATCTCACAGGGGAAAAGGAGCATCCGAAGACCTAGGAAGAGGACTGTATCTTTTGGAGTCCTAGATTATTTGAATTAAATTAAAGCCCACTTTTATCCTTATGACAAAATTATTAAATAAAGGAGGAATTAAAAAGTAAGTACAGAAAGATTGCACTACTTCAGAGAACCTCCTGTTCTTACCATGTTTGTGGACCCTCTACTAAACCAAAAGTTCCCCTCAAAGACTATGTCTGATCATAAGCCTATGACTAGGAAGCATAGGAGCTGCGTGGAATCTCCTGAATGTCCTAGATAATATTAATACCTTACTCCCTGTAAATGTCCTTTACCAGTATCTTATATTTTACCGTTTACTTTTTTACCCAATTAAATTGAATTAATGAGACACTGTAGTCACCATAGTCATTAGCAAAGCATGGTCCCAGATACTTATTAAGATACTTTATGTAGTATCTATTGCTAAAGTGCCCTCCAGAAGAGTCGCTCCCGTTTACATGTCCCAGCAGAATATTTGGGCAACTGTTTCCCCAAACCCTTCTTCTCATATATCATTACTATCTTTAAGTTGATTAAAGTATAACATACAAATAATACAGAAGGCGTATCTTAAGTATGCATTTTAATTTTTGTTTTTTTTAATTTCTTATACTTTTTAATGCATACCTCTTGATGAGTTAGAAGATAAGTATTTACTCGTACAAATGCTGCAGAGAACAGGATAAATATAACTATCACCTCTGTCAGTTCCCTGTCATCCTCTTTTTTGTTGTTTGTTTTTTGTAATAAGGCCATTTAACATAGTATTACATAGGATTCCACTCAGATCAAACCATAGCATATGTCCAGCACCTCAGAAGGTTTCACATGCTCCCTTCCAGGTAATACTCCCCAGAGGTGATTGATTTTCTGTCTTTTAGCACCATATTTAGTACCGTTAATTAAAAAAAAAATCGCTGTTGATATATAGTGAATATTTTTGAGATGTTTACTCTCTATTATTCAGTCTTATATCAATGAACCTCAGTTTTATCTCCAATTTTCATATTGCAGTGTTCAGAAATTAGCACTATCTCCTTGGTGTGTTCTGACCAGAGCAAGGCAGGGCTTTTATCCTCTTTCTCTGAAAGCCCCAAACTTCTATTAACGCATGAATAGAATGGAGGCATTGATAATCAACTATGTGTATGTGAAATATGCTTGTTTTTCATGTGGGCTGCAAATGACCTCAGTTTTTCTGTTTCATATATATTTAGTTGATTTTTGGACTGTTAGTTCATCTCTGTCAAATTTAAATGTGCACATTAGACAGGTATATGTGTGCATATGACGACAGGGCTGGTATTGGGGAGGGGGCAGAAGACTATAGGCAAGTAGGGGCATGGAACTTGGAATTGGAGAAGGCGCCAGATCCTGGGAGTGGCTGGAAAATGGGAATGGGAGAGTGGGGATATTGAACACTAAGGTGGGAAAACCTGAGGCTGAGTTTTGACCACTGTGAAAGGCATGTGCCTTGCCTTTTATCCCTAGCCTATTGCTGTAAAATGTTAGGCCTTAAGGACTTAGACATGTTCACGTTGTAAATATTTTTAGAAATTGAGATCCTGGAAGAATAACTTGCCGAAGGTCATGTAAAACAGAGTAATGCCTAAGAGTGCAGGCTTTGGGATAATACAAACATGAATTCACATACTTGTTCTGTAGTCTTTTACTTCTGTAGCCAAGTGAGAGGCTTGGTCTCTGCATCCGTAAAATGGAAATAACAGCAGCGCCTACCTCTAAGGGGTATCACAAAGGGTAGCTCCTGCTTCTTTGCCATGTTTGCCACATTTTCAGATAGCACGTGGTTAGGAAATAGCAACCTCGAGGGATCACTCAAGAAAGCTGCAAACAGTCTTGGTGGTTCGGAAGCATAGTCTACAATGTGGTGAATTAAATGGTCCCTCTTCTGACTTCCATCATTTGTGGACTTAAAAGTTTATGACAGCCTGTGAGCTTATCCGTTTCTGCCTCTGGACGGGAATCTCTGTGATGGTAGGAATGATGTTTTTTGGTAGAAGTGTCATATCTACAGTGACAGTCACAGTGACTGGTCCCATAATCGATACTCAGTAAATACGTGTTGAGTGAATGAAAACTGCCCAAATTAAAACAGAATTGTTAATGGTTCTGGGGGGATTCTTCTACTCGATGTCTAAGCACAAAGGGGAAGCTAAGTCAGAGAAACATCAGGCAGATAGTGCACAGAGATCAAAGATGTTTTAAAATGTACCTAGGATTTATTTTAATCCTGTTGGTAAAACACACAGACATGGAAATGAACCAGGAAGATGTTTTACCCGTAGATCTCAGGTACAGGATGTACAGAGCACCATGCAGGGCTACACGGAAAAGCACCGGGATCTATCAGGAGGCTGGGAGCAAGTGAAAAACAGGGACAATAGCCTAAGTGGTCCTATTAGAAGAAAGGAACAGGTGAGGCAGCACATACAGGCTTGGAATTGGCTAGTTTGAATAATTTTAGCAGGTCTGGGGTTTAGGGACTGCCCGTAGTTGCCTGGTAATTACCCCGGGGTGATTAGGGAAGAGGAACATGGCCTCCTGGAGTGTAAAAGTAGATAGAGGAGGTGGTTGGAATGTGGACTCTGGGTACCAGACCATCAAGAATACAGAAGATAAGAAAATATAGTTCATACAAAAGAACGTTGGAAATAACTGTGTGCCAGTCCTAGAGAGGGGATGAGACAGGTGGCCATGAGAGGAACTCGCCCACAGGATCTCAGGCTCTAGGCACAGTGAAATGCCCCCCGCCCCTGACATGCTACAATGATTAGGAATGTGCCCTTTCAAATGAAGTACGTTTTGGTTTGTGTCTCAGCTCCATCGCTTCGTTACACTGTTGAACAGCAGAGAGATAAGGAAGCTCCCTGAGTCTCATTTTCCTCATCTGTAAAATGGAGATTATCTTGAGATGATTGGCCAATGTTGTGATTGCTCAATAAATGGTAACCACTATTACTCTTATTCTTAAAATAACTTGTAGAGAAAGCGACTTTTGAAGCTAGAACACAGCAGGACAAGAATATATAGAAAACTAAGTTAATTAACTTAGCAATTCTTAGTGGGGTTAAAGGGACAGGGAGTATGTTGCACGTCCCCTCCAGGGACACAATCCCCTCAATCTCTGGGGATTGGCAGGAATCCTGAGAGTAACTGGCACTTGAACTCAGGGGCAGGCTGATGGGTAATTGCAGGCAAGTTCACCTTCCCCAGTGTGATCCCAGTGCCTCCCACAGCAGAAACTCTGTGGCCATCACTCATCTTCTTCCCCAGCTGCTCTTTATAGAGGCTGTTGTTCACATTTGATAGGTAGGGAAACTGAGGCTTGAAAGGAAGTAGCATCCAATCTTCTGTGCAGGTAGAGAAAGATCTACCAAAGAACGATTTTTATGGATTATACAAATGGGGTATCTAGTTCTGAATACTAGATAAGGGTATTACATAGGCGGGTAAGAAGAAAAGTGATGATGGTACCTAATTTTTTAGAAGTTTGTCATATGGTACCACAGATAGCAAGCATATAGTTCAATGTTACTTTGCATACACACACACACACACACCCAGGTCACAATATAAGACCACTGGCTAAGTTTTAATAAAACAGTAACAACAAAATCTTAATGAGACCCGTCAGGATGTGGGCAGCCTGGGTCACATGGGAAGAACTCCATTTAAGACCAGGTCTCCCAAGGACCATGCCAAGTCACTTCTCATCCTTTCTCCCTCTCTTCTTGAGCTCCAAGCTGCCAAGATGCTGGCCCTTAGCAGAGAGAGCCAGCCTCATAGGACTGCACTGAGCTGTCCGTGGTGCTAGAGCATTGGGTGAGACTGAGTAATGGGTCCTGTCTTCGGGAAGGAAATGAATTCTGCCCTCGTGTTACTGCATAGCACCATACTCTGTGCTTACTGTCCATTATAGGAAACAGGTCAGTATTGCATAGCACTTGTCCAGAGCCAAGCTGGAAAAGGCAATGCAAACTGACATAGTCCCCATCCGAACCCTTGACAAAAATCTCACCTCTTCTTCTGCCTGGGCTTCTTCAAGGCCACTAGTGCCTTTTTGCCCTGCTAAGCACACACTGAAGAGAGAGACCACATTTGCATCTGAGTTTACTGAAGTTAGCATTGCTTCCTCAGCTGTGTCCCATAAATCATCCACATGAGATCATCTGTGCTGATAATTCCCAGAACTAGGGAGTCAGGTTTTCTGAGGCCGGAACCCACTTATTGATATTCTTTATGAGAACTCTACGTGGTCACTTAAAAGAACTTTGCAAGCTGTGTCAGTATCTCTGTAAGTGCTATTTTCCTTTCATCTGCCATAGGTGATAACTTCTTGAGACCCCTTGGGATCCTCATAAGGTCACTGGTCTCTTTTATCTTTGACTTTATCAGTGCCCTACTAAGGAACCTGACCCATGGTGTAACTCTGGTGATGGCCCATAGCACTGACTCAGTGGCAGTGGTCAACACTAACGTTTCTATGGGGATTTCCAACCTCATTTTTTCTCTGCTACAAATTGGAAGAATAAGAGTTGCTTTGGGCCACACATTAAATGCACAAACACTAATAAAAGCTTATAAGAAAAGAAAAGTCCATGCAGGTATTTCATGATATCCAACACCATAGATAAACAAAATGTCCTCATAAAAACAGTATGCAATCCGCAGGGTGCAGATTGTACACCCATGGAACTATAACATACTATCCCTTCTCACACAGATTTAGGATTCATCAAAATGGCAATGCAGAGAGCATCACTGATAAATAGTTACCCATTGATAGGAAAGGCCAGGCTTAGCTGAGATGGGCTCGTTCATGCACCCCCTGAGACTTGCAGTATAAGTCAAGTTATATTCAGAGAAGCTAGCGGAAGAGACAACTTTTAAAGGAATGAGCTATCTAGATTGAGTGAGTGAGATGGTTTCATTCCTGTACAAACAGGTAACACTCCACCTTGTTCTCTATTCTAGGAATTATTGTACACAGGAAGCAGTTCAAAAGAGTATTAGGCAACCGAGCTAAGTCATTGTAGATATCTAATGAGCTCTTAAGGAAAAGGTGGAAGAAAATCATTCTGTAAGAAGAGTTGAAGGAACTGTAGGAAGGATAGCTGGGATTATTGAACAGGTCTGCTATGAATCTGGCAGTGTACACAGCACTTTACTGAGTTCTTCATTCAATTCTCATGGCAAAACTATGGGGCAGGATCTAGCATGCTTATTTTGCATACATGAAAAGTAGGGCTTAGGGATGTTAAGTGATTTAGCCAGGTTGACACAAAAGTCGTGTGGTATGGTATGAAAATCTAAGTCTACCTGACTCCTCAACCCAAGGTCCTTTTGTGCTGTAAGTTTCCAGAGAGGAGACCATGGTCATTATTATTTGCCTTGAGAAGAGAGCAGGCTAGTTCTGGGAGGCCTCAGGGAGCAAACCCAGACCTATAAGGGCGAGGAGTATAGTCGAGGATAAGAGAAGATGGAACCTCAGTCTGGAAACGTCTTCTAGTAACTGTATGACTTTGTGCTAGTTACTTAAACTTTCTAAGCTTCAGTTATATTATCTATAATTTGGGGATAATAGCAGTACTTATCTCATAGAGTTATTTTGAAGAATAAGTGAAATAATGCCCAGTACTTACCTCATAGAGTTATTGTGAAGAATAAATGAAATAATGCCCATAAGGCTTTTAGCCCCATACCTAAGACCCAGTAATGGTTCTATAAATTATATGAATGTTCGTAGTTGTGGTTCTTCTTATTGGAAGGGGGTCATTGCAAGGTAATGAGTTCCCCATCAGAGAGACTCTCCTGAGAATGGATGAAGACATTTTTATGAAGCCAGAGAAGAGAAGGGGAAGGGAAGCCCACATTCATGATGTTTGGATTTGGAACCATTTATCAGAAAATAAATTTCAAAACAGCTTCCTTTTTTAGCACTTTCAGAATACTTGTGTTTGTTCTTTACCTACCTCATACCTGAGTATCACCCATTCTTTATCTGGGCTCAGAAATAGAGCGAAATGCAGAAGTCAGTAAAAGCCAAGGATGTGTTTTGAATATTTTACTTAGCTAAAATACACAAACACATGCAAACACGCACAAACAACCATTTCTTACATTGCCAGGATTGTTGTATCAAAACGCCTATGCCAAAATGTCTCTTTATTCAGATTAATTTAAAGTGTTAATATCAGTTTGGGGGTGCTTAACTAACTTGGTATCCAAGTCTTCTCTGTTCCCTACAACTGAGGTTATTTAGAGTCTAAGGGTTCCTTCTGAGCCTAGGAAATCACTAAATATAGATGCCCACACGTTAGGATGGTCTAGTTCCCAAATATACCACACAAGTAGCTGGTTTTTGCACACAAAATTGTATACAGTGAATCTTGCCTACACGTATCTGCTTCCAGCCCTGCTTCATTTCTTTTAACTAAAGAGAGTAAGCCAATGTGTGGCTTTGTGCCTTTAGTGAGGAATGAGGTCCATAATTGGCTTTAGAACTAGTTTCCAGTGATTTGAATACATGGGAGGAATATTTTCAATTCTTAGAAGGGAAAATTATACCACACTGAAAGTGGCTACTCAGCCACAAACTGCCAAGCAATTTATTTTTAAAAAAGAGTAGTTTCTTGGACATCCTGCCTTCTGGAATCATCCCAGGCTTTGTTTTAAAATGTTCAGTGTTGATTATAGATCTGTGAACACCACAAAACACCCTCATGGCTGGAACTTCTGTAGAATGCACCCTCTGCCTTTTTCTTACTTAACTTACAAGCACATCCTTGATATTGTTTAGGCTAAGAGACAGTCTTCCCTCTCCTCTCTCTGTACCTTTGCTTATATGTTATTCTATACCATATATTTCCATATGTTGCCATCTCATTGGTCCCCAAGGCATAACTTAATGTTCTCCTTCCTCCAAAAAACCTTCCTCTATGAGTCCCGCAGAGATAAATGCTCTCTCCTTGACTGAACATTGCATAGAACTGTATTTGTACCTTTCTAATGACTTCAAAGTTTACCTCCCGTCACTGTTACTGTGATGCCTGTGTCATTGGAACAGCTGCCACAGTCATAAAAAACTGACCTCCTGCATTAAATCTAGTCTTCCTCCTACGTTTTCTCAATAAATCAAAGAGAGTGATCTTTTATAATGAAAAGCCTCAATAGGTTGTATCTTCCCATAAAATTTCTCAATGTCTTCTTTTGTGCTTGTTATAAAAGGCTGACCTTCTTAGCATGGCCTTTCCATCCCTGCAAGGCCAGGCCCCTGCCTTCCTCTCCAGTCATTTCATGCCACTCTCTCTAGGTTGGCTCCTTAAATTTCCCTGCTGCCTCCGGCCTCAGGGCCTTTGCACATATTAATCTCACCGCCTGAAAACTTCCCACAGCTTCCCAGTGTCTCTCAATTACCCTCCAGTAGTTGATCTCTCTCTCTTCCTATCCCAGCTTGTTAGATGCCTTACTTATTATTCTCCTTAAAACCTCGCTCTTTTTCTGTGAAGAGTGAAAGTTTGATCTCTTCTGACCCTATATGGATACCCTTGATCACCTTTTCTTCCCTAATTGCAAAGGCTAAAACTTCCATTACAATGTTAAAGAGCAGTGGAGACCATGGGCAACCTTGTCTGGTTCCTGATCTGAGTGAAAATGATTTCAGTTTAACTCCATTCAATATGATATGGGCTGTAGGTTTGTAGTAGATTGCCTCTATCAGTTTAAGAAATGTCCCTTGTGTGGCCAGACATTGTGG
>CAUYON010076768.1:0-20740 GCA_963573935.1 Arctocebus calabarensis
TTTGAGACAGAGCCTCAAGTTGCCACCCTGGATAGAGTGCAGTGGCATTACAGCTCACAGCAACCTCCAATTCCTGGGCTCAAGCGAGTCTCCTGCCTCTGCCTCCCAAGTAGCTGGGACCACAGGTGCCCGCCACAACACCCGGCCATTTTTTGGTTGCAGCCGTCATTGTTGTTTGGTGGCCCGGGCTGGATTCGAACCCACCAGCTCAGGTGTACGTGGCTGGCGCCTTAGACCATTGAGCCACAGGCGCTGAGCCCACTTTTACTTTTTTTTAAGAGAAAGGGCCATCCTCTCCTGCTCTGTCACCCAGTTACCCAGGCTGGAGTGCATTGTCCCCAATCATTGAGATCATAGTGATCATAGCTACTACAACTGTAAATTCCTGGCCTCAAGCAATACTCCCGCCTCCCAAAGTGCTGGGATTACAGGCATGAGCCAGCACTATGCATCCTTCTTCCAGGTTCCCAAACTCTGTTCTCTGAAATACCTACATCAGTGCCCCTGGCTTTCCTCATTAATCAAAGAGACACCCACTGTCCCTGAACCACAGCTTAAGCCTTCGCATTCTCAAATATCCCCTCAGGGCTGCAGGTATTATATATTTAGACAGAATCTCACTCTGTCACCCTGGGTGGCATCATAGCTCACAGCAACCTCAAACTCCTGGGTTCTGTTGATCCTCTTGCCTCAGCCTCCTGAGTAACTGAGACTACAAGTGCCTGCCATAATGCCTGGCTAGTTTTTGTTTTGTTTTGTTTTTTTCAGTGTTTGGTGGGGGCTGGGTTTGAACCTGCCACCTCCAGCATATGGGGCCAGCGCCCTACTCCTTTGAGCCACAGGCACCGCCTTGCCTGGCTAGTTTTACCTATTTTTAGTAGAGATGGAGTCTTTTTTTTTTTGAGACAGAATCTCAAGCTGTCACCCTGGGTAGAGTGCTGTGCTGTGGCATCATAGCTCACAGCAACCTCAAACTCAGGCTCAAGCAATCCTCTTGCCTCAGTTTTTCTATTTTTATTAGACAGGGTCTTGTTTTTGCTCAGGCTGGTCTTGAACTTGTAAGCTCAAGCAATCCACCCACCTCTGTCTCTGTCTCCGAGAGAGCTAGGATTACAAGCGTGTGCCACTGCGCCTGGCCTGGGGGGGGGTCTCACTCTTTTTCAGGCTGGTCTCAAACTCCTGAACTTGGGCAGTCCACACCCCCACCCTCAGCCTCCCAGAGTGCTAGGATTACAGGAATGAGCCATCATGCCTAGCCTCTAGATCTTAATTTACATATATGAAATAAACATATGAAAAGAAAAACTAAATAAACTGGCTAAGGGCTCATTGCACAGTGGTTACAGAGTCAGCCACATACACCAAAGTTGTAGCAGCCTGGGACAGCTAACAAACAATGACAACTGCAACAAAAAAATAGCTGGGCATTGCAGGAGACACCTGTAGTCCTAGCTACTTGGGAGGCTGAAGCAAGAGAATCGCTTAAGCCCAAGAGTTTGAGGTTGCTGTGAGCTGTGATGTGACAGCACTCTACTGAGGGCAACATAGTAAGACTCTGTCTCAAAAAAAAAAAAAAAAAAAAAAAAATGAAGATTCCTGAATACAGAAGTCCAAGCAGAATTCCTACCCTGACTCTAGACTCAGAGAGCAGAGAGCAACTGCTTCTTCCACTTACATTTCCTTATAGAGAGCTTAAAGGTACTTCAAACATCATAAACTCACAATTGGCTCCCTATCTGCCCCACCCTGTGTGTTAGCTTTGTCCCTCCAAGTGATGAGGCTAAAACCTCAGAGTAATGTGGACTCTTCTCTCACCAGCGTACACATAAAATAGGATTTGAAAATCCTTTTCAAATCATATCCAGAATTCAGCCCGGTCAGAGGCTGTCCTATCACCCACCCACCCACCTGGACCAGCTACTTCTGCCCTGGGCCTTGGCCTCCCCCAGTGGCCGCAGAGGGTACCAATTAGCACCTGAGTCAAGCCAAGTCCCTTCTCTGCTTAGAATCCTCCGTGGTTCCACCTCACTTAGAATAAAAGCTAAAGGGCAGTGCCTGTGGCTCAAAGGAGAAGGGCGTCAGCCCCATATGCCAGCGGTGGCGGGTTCAAACCCAACCCTGGCCAAAAACTGCAAAAAAAAAAAAAAAAAAAGAATAAAAGCTAAAGTACTCCCTACAGCCCACCAGTTCCTGAACAATCTCCTAGCCTTCATCTGCTCTCACTCTATCACTCATTATCCTCCAGCCACACTGGCCTCCTCCCTCTCCTTCTAATCCATCTCAGGGCCTTTGCACATGCTGTTTCTCTGCCCAGATCATTTTGCTTCAGATACATAGATGGTTCCTCCTCCACCTTCTTCACAGCTCTGCTTGAATGATGTCACTTCCTCACTAAGGCCTTCTTGCCTTGTCTTTTTCTTTTTCTTTTTTTTTTTTTGAGACAGTCTTACTATGTTGCCCTCGACAGAGTGCCGTAGCATCACAGCTCACAGCAACCTCAAACTCTTGGGCTCAAGTGATTCTCTTGCTTTAGCCTCCCAAGTAGCTGCGACTACAGGCACTCACAATGCCTGGCTGTTTTTTGTTGCAGTTGTCATTGTTGTTTAGCTGGCCTGGGCCAGGTTCGAACCTGCCACCCTTGGTCTATGTGGCTGGCACCATAACTACTGTACTACAAATGCCAAGCTCCTGCCTTGTCTTTTATTTTAAATTGCCATCTCCCAAATCTACCACCTGTACCCCATCACTGCTGCCTGCCTTATTTTTCTCTGTAACACTTCTTCACACATCAAACTTTTATCTGTTTTATTGTCTGTCTCCCTCTCTGGAAATGTCAGCTTCATGAAGGCAGGAATTTTTGTCTGATACTTCTTCAAAGACTACCACACATACACACAAACATGATTCTTCACCTTTCACTTTCATCAGTCACTCACACTTTAGTAAGAACACAAGCCAGAATTTTCTTCAAAGCAATAGTCTGAGTCCCTCATCAACCTTCTCTTCCTCATTTTGGTGCCCAGAGTCCAGCCAAGGCAGATTGTTAAGTCTTTATTCTTGATCTTCTGAAATATAAAATAAGACTCTCCCCTGGTAGCCCATTAACTCCAGGGAGAGAATTAAGGATAAGAATCACATTGTTAAAAAGAACAGGCCTATACCTGCCACCTGTCTTTCCCACTCCCCAATTTGGAAGAGCAAAGGGCAGAGGTCATGACTTCAAGGTTTTTAAGCAGCTGGCTGAGACCTGAAACTGGATGTCATTTGAGTTGGAAGAATCTAGGTGAATGAAGCCCTGGCTGGCTGGGGAAGACAGCAAGATCGTGAGGTCTGTCAGTGCTTGTCAATGAAGCGAAGGTTCAGAGATACCAGGCGTCCTAGGGGTCCACGGCGAGCTTTGGTGGCTAGCCGCTGCTGTGCCAGGAATGATTGGGCATGGGCAGGTGCCCGCTCTTCACCAGCTCGTTGCTGCAAGGCCATGCCCTGAAGGGAGGAGGTGTCACTGGGGTCAGCTGAGCACACAGGAACCCCCAGTACTCTATCTATGGCCATGGCACACTCACCATATTATACCATGCACTAATGAGCAGCTTTTCTTCCTGTTCCCGCTGACTTCGATTTTTCTCAAAGTCCATCTGCCAAGGAGACAAGTGTCAGGGCCTGGATATACAGGGAGCAGGGCAAAGGACAAGGACACACACCTCTAAGTGTCGGATGTGAATGTCTCGCTCTCGAAGCTGTGTCCTCAGGGATTGGAGTTCCACGGGTGCTCCTTGGGGTACCTGCTGCTTGGGTTCCACGGTCTGTATGACCTATGGGTTGAGGAAGTCACAGCCAGGTGATCCAAGTCTCCTTGGACACAATGGGATACATTAAATGTGATAGCCTGTGGCAGTGGGGAAGCTTACAGACTTCTATGGGGTAAGACAGTTGAGGTTGGGGGGGCCAGAGAAGTGCAAACTGGCAGGAGGTGTGAATTAAGGAGGAACACAGGGGGACATGAGCTTGGCAGAAGGCCTGCAGGGATACCCAATGTCCTCACCATGCGTGCCCTGTCCATGTAGTGGAGGTACCTCTCCTCCATGGCCTGCAAGTCAGCTTCCTTCTTCTGCAGGCTGTGCTGTAGGTCCTCAATCCGCCGGGCTGCTGGAGGGAATAGATGGCCCCTCAGCTCCATACCACCAAGCTCTGGGGTTCCCTTGCCCTCTGGCCCTTGGGCCCCACTTACTGCCGTTGTCAGTTGGTGGCTCCAGCTCTTCAATGTATTCACGCTTCCTCTGCAGCTCCACATCTGCCTCATGCAGCTTCTGCCTGTGGGAAGGAATGGGCAACACTGGGCTGACCTCCAGGCTGGCTTCTCTTTTGTCCCAGTAGTGGCTACAGCCTTTCCAGCCAAGCAAAAGTGCCCCCTCATAGCTATAGAGCCCCGCTGCCTGTTTCCCATGCCTGGAGGGATGTGTCCCCTGGTCACATCATCTCTTTAGTCAGCCATCGGAGCCATAGCTTTCCATACCCTGAGCCAGGTAGCCCCTAGTCCAGCCCCTCTCTGTCTTCTCCCATCCCACAACCCCCAAGCAGATCCATCCATCCACCATCATCCCTGAACAAATTCTTTTTTTTTTTTTTTTTGAGACAGAGTTTTACTGTGTTGCCCTCGGTGGAGTGCCATGGCATCACAGCTCAAAGCAACCTCCAACTCTTGGGCTTAAGCTATTCTCTTGCCTCAGCCTCCCAAGTAGCTGGGACTACAGGCGCCTGCCACAATGCCCGGCTATCTAAACAGTCTCTTATACTATCAACTTCTTGGTTCCATTCTCCTTTCAGACACCAGGGATCTTTCTAAAATGAAAAAATCTTGGCTTGGCGCCTGTGGCTCAAGTGACTAAGGCACCAGACACATACACCTGAGCTAATGGGTTCGCATCCAGCTCAGGCCCACCAAACAATGATGGCTGCAACCAAAAAATAGTCAGGTGCTGTGGCAGGCACCTGTAGTCCCAGCAGTTTAGATGGCTGAGGCAGGAGAATCCCTTGAGCCCAAGGGTTTGAGGTTGCTGTGAGCTGGGACATCATGGCACTCTACTGAGGGCGACATAGTAAGACTGTCTCAACAACAAACAACTTTGGCGCCCTACTTGTGGCTCATCAAGTAGGGCGCCAGCCCCATATATTGAAGGTGGCGGGTTTCAAACCTGGCCTTGGCTGAACTGCAAAACAGAAAAATAGCCAGGCGTTGTGGCGGGCGCCTGTAGTCCCAGCTACTCAGGAGGCTGAAGCAAGAGAATCGCCTAAGCCCAGGAGTTGGAGGTTGCTATGAGCTGTGTGATGCCACGGCATTCTACCGAGGGCGATAAAGTGAGACTCTGTCTCCACAAACAAAACAAAAAAATCAGTAAAAATTAGGTTTGGCACCAGCCACATACACCAAAGCTGGTGGGTTCAAACCTGGCAGGGGCCAGCTAATTAACAATGACAACTGCAACAACAACAAAAAAGCCGTGTGTTGTGGTTGGTGCCTGTAGTCTCAGCTACTTGGAAGGCTGAGGCAAGAGAATTGCTTAAGCCCAAGAGTTTGAGGTTGCTGTGAGCTGTGATGCCATGGCACTCTACCAAAGGTAACATAGTGAAACTCTGTCTCAAAAAACAAAATAACAGGCTCGGCACCTGTGGCTCAGCGGGCTAAGGCGCCAGCCACGTACACCTAAGCTGGCGGGTTCAAATCCAGCCTGGGCCCGCCAAACAACAATGATGGCTGCAACCAAAAACAAAAATAGCCGGGCGTTGTGGCGGGTGCCTGCAGTCCCAGCTACTTGGGAGGTGGAGGCAGGAGACTCGCTTGAGCCCAGGAATTGGAGGTTGCTGTGAGCTGTAATGCCACGACACTCTACCCAGGGTGACAGCTTGAGGCTCTGTCTCAGAAAATAAATAAATAAATAAATAAAAATAACAAGGCTCGGCGCCTGTGGCTCAAGTGGTTATGGCGCCAGCCACATACACCTGAGCTGGTGGGTTCGAATCCAACCCAGGCCCGTCAAACAACAATGGCTGCAAAAAAAAAAAAAAAAAAAAATAGCTGGGCGTTGCTGCAGGCACCTGTGATCCCAGCTATTTTGAGGGGGAGGCAGGAGAATCGCTTGAGCCCAAGAGTTTGAGGTTGCTGTGAGCTATGATGCCATGGCACTCTACCCAGGGCAACAGCTTGAGGCTCTGTCTCAAACAAACAAACAAACAAAAAAAGAAAGAAAAAAAAGGAAATTGTAAATACCTAGAAAGGGTGAGCTAAATACATTATGATAGCCACTAATAAAGTGTTATAGACCATAGCTGGGCATTGTGGTTGGTGCCTGTAGTCTCAGATACTTAGGAGGCTGGGGCAAGGGGATCAGAGTCTCACTCTGTTGCCCAGGCTAGAGTACCATAGTGTCATCCTAGCTTACAGCTTAAACTCAGTAAAATTTATTTATTTATTTTTTAATAAAAAATTTATTTATTTATTTTTTTGAATAGACAGGGTCTTGTTACGTGGCTCAGGCTAGAGTACCATAGTGTCATCCTAGCTTACAGCTTAAACTCAGTAAAATTTATTTATTTATTTTTTTAATAAAAAATTTATTTATTTATTTATTTATTATTATTATTTTTTTGAATAGACAGGGTCTTGTTATGTGGCTCAGGCTGGCCTTGAACTTCTGGCCTCAGTGTACCTCCTGCATTGGCCTCCAGAAGTGCTGAGATTACAGGCATGAAACACTGCACCCAGCCAGAAACTATTTGTTAAATAGCTATCATATTTATATTTTATTGTTGTTGTTATTGTTTGTTTGAAATAGAATCTCACTTAGTTGCCCTCTGTAGAGTGCACCCTCTGCATCATAGCTCACAGCAACCTTAAACTCTTGGACTCAAGTGATCCTTTTGCCTCAGTCTCCCCAGTAGCTGGGAGTACAAGTGCTGGCCACAGCGCCTATTTTTTTTTTTTTTTTGAGACAGAGCCTCAAGCTGTCACCCTGGAAGAGAGTGCCGTGGCTTCACAGCTCACAGCAACCTCCAATTCCTGGGCTCAAGCGAATCTCTTGCCCCCGCCTCTCAAGTAGCTGGGACTACAGGCGCCCGCCACAACGCCTGGCCATTTTTTGTTTGCAGCCATCATTGTTGTTTGGCGGGCCCAGCCTGGATTTGAAACCGCCAGCTCAGGTGTACGTGGCTGGCGCCTTAGCCCGCGGAGCCACAGGCGCCTAGCCGGCTATTTTTTTTTTGATACAGAGTCTCACTATGTCGCTCTAGGAAGAGTGTCATGTTGTCACAGCTCATAGCAATCTCAAGCTCCTGGGCTTAAGAGATTCTCTTGTCTCAGCCTCCAAGTAGCTGAGACTACAGTTGCCCAGCTATTTTCTGGTTGTAGTTGGCCAAGGCTGGATTCCAAGCCACCAGCTCCAGTGTATGTGGCTGGCACCCTAGCCCCTGAGCTATAGGTGGAGAGATGCACCTGGCTATTTTTAAATAAGGGGTCTCACTCTTACTCAGGCTGGTCTCCAACTAGTGAGCTCAAGTGAACTGTCCACCTCGGCCCCCAGAGTGCTAGGATTACAGGCATGAGCTACCGCACTGAGTCTTTTTTTTTTTTTTTTTTTGAGACAGTCTTACTTTGTCCCCTCCAGAGAGTGCCAGGCATCATAGGTCACAGCAACTTCAAACTCTTAGGCTCAAGCAATTCTCTTGCCTCAGCCTCCCAAGTAGCTGGGATTATAGGCGCCTGCCACAATGCCCGGCTATTTTTATTTAATTAATTTATTTATTTATTTTGGAGACAGAGTCTCACTATGTCGCCCTCGGTAGAGTTCGGTGGCATCACATAGCTCACAGCAATCTCCAATCCTGGGCTTAGGCAATTCTCTTGCCTCAGCCTCCTGAGTAGCTGGGACTACAGGTGCCTGCCACAATGCCCAGCTATTTTTTTGTTGCAGTTTGGCCGGGGCCGGGTTTGAATCCGCCACTCTTGGTATATGAGGCTGGAATCCTACCCACTGAGCCACAAGCGCCACCCCAGCGGCTATTTTTAGAGATAGACTCTCACTCTAGATCAAGCTGGTCTCATACTCGTGAGCTCAGGCGATCTGCCCACCCAACGACAGGTGTGAGCCACCGCACTCGGCCTACAAAATACTAAATATTAGCCAGGCTTTGGTGGCATGTGCTTGTTGTACTAGCTCCTCCAGAGGCTGAGGCAACAGGGTCATTTGAGCCCAGGAGTTCAAGGTTGCAGTGAGCTATCATAGTGTCACTGTAATCAGCCTGGGAAGAAATCCTGTATCAAATAAAAAAAAAGTTTCCTTTATAAAAATGTAAAAGGGTGACTATCACTTTATCATACTGCCTACCTGAATGTCCCTCAGGGGTTCCTCATCTTCCCCCAAATAGTCCATATTCCTTTACTTGGCTTGTATTATCAAACCCTACTTTTTTTTTTTTGAGACAGAGCCTCAAGCTGTCACCCTGGATAGAGTGCGGTGGCATCACAGCTCACAGCAACCTCCAATTCCTGGGCTCAAGCGAGTCTCCTGCCTCTGCCTCCTAGGTAGCTGGGACTACAGGCCCCCACCACAAAGCCCCGCCATTTTTTTTTTTTTTTGGTTGCAGCCACCATTTTTGTTTGGTGGACCCGGGATGGATTCGAACCCGCCAGTTCAGGGGTACGTGGCTGGCGCCTTAACCTGTTGAGCCACAGACCCTGAGCCAAAAAACTCTACTTGACCTGGGCCCTTGGTCTGTATTTCAGCTAACTTAATGTCCTAAGCAACTCCTCATCTGAAGTCATAACCATCTCCCCACCAGGAGTGCCTTCTCTCTGACTTACAGGTGTTCCTCCAGCTTCCTCTTCAGTAGGGTGGGCTACAGAAGACAAGAGACCTGGTGAGTGGGGGAGAGCAGGGTCACAAGGTCCGAACCCCTTACCAGATTAGGGTACAGGTCTCCACCCTGCGCCCTAGGTACTTACAATGGCCTGTGTGGGGCATCGGGTAGCAGAGGAGAGAAAGTAGAGGGTTATTGGGGGCTGCGAGTGGGGGCCAGGCAGGGAGGTGGGCACTCACGTCCTCTGTCTTGCCCCCCTGCTCCTGCAGGGCTTTCTGCAGGTCCTCCACCTGGGCCCGCAGCTCCGACAGCTGCTGCTGGTTCAGCCTGCATGGGTGGGGGGCCGCTCAGAGACTGTATCTGCCCTTGGTCCCCTGCAACTACTCAGGCCCCTCTCCAACCACTCTGCCAGAGCTCACCGGTGCTGGGTCTCCAGCGCGTGGCGCGCACGGTTGGCTTCCTCTAGGTGGCGCTGCAGCTCTTCCTGCCGCTCGCGGTCGGCTGCCTCCTGCCTGCACAGCCGCTTGTTCTCCAACTCCAGCCTCAAGAGAGTCTCCCTGCCGACCCCAGAGGAGTAAGCAAGACTGGGGACGTCACCTGGCAGGCCAGCTCGGGGTCCGGGGTAGCCCAGCAGCGAGACTAACGAGGGGAACTAGGGAAGGGACAGAGCACTGGGGAAGAACCCGGCCAGACCATGGGGTAATTCTGAGGACCTAGAAGAGGATCAGGCTCCAGGACTGGGTCCAAAGTGGGCGGAGCTCCAAATTGGGCCTGGGAGTGGAGCCAAGCAGCGGCGGGAATAGGGGAGGGCTAGAACACGTGGGGAAAGGGCTGCAGGAAAGAGAAGTAGGAATGGAAGAGCTGGGGTAGGAGAGTTAATCCCGGCAGAGCACAGGGGATTGAATTTAACTGGGGCTGCACCGAGGACAAGGGTGTACCCTGGGAACAGAGAGCACAGTGAGTGGGGCTAGGTCACACGATTTTTTGCACAGGGAGTGGAGCTAGGTGGGTTGGACTTAGTTTGTGTACTGAGGATGGATTCTGAAGAGGCAAAGACACCTGGTAGGGCTAAAGGCCCCAGACAGGTAAGAGCCAGAATTAGGAGTGGGCAGGTCTAGAAGCCCAGCTGGGCTAAGTAAAACCTGGAGCTGAGACCAAACAACCTGGCCTATTGGTCATGGAGGTGCTGGGGCGGGGCCGAGGGCAGTCCTTAGCAGGCCTGGGGCTGAGTGACCCCCGAATACCTGAGCTCTGCTGGCAGGATCTCTGCTGCTAAGGTCTCCACAGCAGGTGAGGTGGGAGCCTGTGAGGGGTCTGGAGAATGTGAAAAATGGCTTCAGGTCTCTATGCACCCCTGTCCTGGTCCCTAGTCTTCTTTCCAGGGATTTTTTTTTTTCTTTTTGAGACAGAGTCTCACTATGTCACCCTCGGTGAAGTGCTGTCTCGTCACAGCTCACAGCAACCTCGAACTCTTGGGCTTCTCTTGCCTCATCCTCTTGGGACTACAGGCGCCCGCCACAATGCACGGCTATTTTTTTGTTGTAGTTGTCGTTGTTTGGCAGGCCCGGGCCGAGTTTGAACCCGAGGCCAGCCCTGATGTCCAGCCCTGATGTATGTGGCTGACACCCTAGCCACTGAGCACAGGTGCCGAGCCCAAGGATCTTTTTTGTTGTCGTTGTTTTTGTTTTCCTTTCTTCCTTTAGTGATTCTCTTGCCCTTTGCCTCCCAAGTAGCTGGGATTACAGGCGCCTACCACCACAATGACAGGCTTTTTTTTTTTTTTGTAGAGACGGGGTTTCACTTTGGCTCATGCTGGTCTGGAACCTCTGAGTTCAGGAAATCCACCCACCTCAGCCTCCCACAGGCTAGGACTACAGGCGTGAGCCACCAGGCCTGGCCCCAAGGACCATTTTTGGGGCTCAAGTTCCACCCAAAACCTGGCTTGACACAAGCTTTACCCCCAGCTTGATGGGAAACCCTGATGCTTGGCCAGAGTTTGCTTTTTCTCCACTTTCAGCACCTCCTTTTCTCTCTGATCTTGTCATCTCTTTCTGGCTATCTCTAGCCTGGCCTATCTTGCCCACAGGCTATGCAAGCCCTGGGACATAGCATGTTCTGCCCACCCAAACAGCACCTCAAGCCAGGTAGGACCTCAGACCAGCCCTCCCTTAGGCCCTGGGATGGGGCTCCAGCTCACCAGTCTGGGTCAAGCCCCGTGGCTGCAGCTGGGCACAGCGCAGTTCTTCATTGGCCTCCCTCAGGGAGTCCCGTTCGGCCAACAGCCGCTGCAGGAACAGGGTTCGGGATGCCACGAGGCAGGCTCAGCCTCCTGTGAAATGGGCTACCATAGGACAGACAGAGCAGGTTTGGGCCATGGGACCTCAGTCTTACCTCCTTTTCCTTTGCCACTGACTCATACTTTTCCTCCAGGTTGCGACACTCAAATAACCATTTCTCTGCCTTCATGGCCTCTTCTTGCCGCTGGTTCTGCAGTTCCTGCACCTGCACAGAGGGGTGAGTTGCAAGGAGGGGCAAGGATTCACTACAGACTATAAGTTTTCCATTTTACAAAGATGCTTTCAGCTGTGTGTGTTAATAGTGAGTACCCACCTATCCATTCTGTTTATCACTTTTTTGTTGTTTGTTTTTGAGACAGAGCCTCAAGCTGTCACCCTGGATAGAGTGCTGTGTCATCACAGCTCACAGCAACCTCCAATTCCTGGGCTCAAGTGAGTCTCTTGCTTCTGCCTCCCAAGTAGCTGGGACTACAGGTGCCCGTCACAACGCCCAGCCATTTTTTGGTTACAGCCTTCATTGTTGTCTGGCGGGCCGGGCTGGATTCGAACCTGCCAGCTCAGGTGTACATGGCTGGTGCCTTAGCCTGTTGAGCCACAGGCGCCGAGCCTCTGTTTATTACTTTTAATAAATTACAATATTTAATCACCTACAGAAAATATTCAATACTTTTTATAAAATAGGCTTTGTGTTAGATGATTTTGCCTATCTGTAAGCTAAAGTAAGTGTTCTGAGCACATTTAAAGTAGGCTAGGCTAGGGTGGCAGCTGTGGCTCATCAAATAGGGCGCCAGCCCCATAATACCGAAGGTGGTGGGTTCAAACCCGGCCTCAGCTGAACTGCAAAACAGAAAAATAGCCGAGCGTTGTGGCGGGCGCCTGAAGTCCCAGTTACTCGGGAGGCTGAGGCAAGAGAATAGTCTAAGCCCAGGAGTTGGAGATTGCTGTGAGCTGTGTGATGCCACGGCACCTCTACCGAAGGCGATAAAGTGAGACTCTGTCTCTACCAGAAAAAAAAAGTAGGCTAGGTTAAGCCAGGATATTAAATAGTTGTATTAAATGCATTTTCGACATATTTTCTATTTACGACGGGTTAGACTGGGGGTAACCCCACGTAAGTCAAGGACCATCTGTATAAGGTTGAGGGGTGGGGCTGGTGGGACTGGCTGCAAAGAATTTGTAGGGTTCGAGCTTAAGGGTAGAGAAGGTTTGGATTAAGGGTAGAGAAGATTTGGATAGCAGCCTGGACCTAGGGATAAGACCTTCAGAGCGTGGCCCACAAGAGTGAGGGAGGAGCTCAGCATAGTCAGGAGGGTGGGCCAACGTCAAGAGGGTCAGCCTTGAGGCCGTGAGGGGCGGGCCACTGCCCTAGCCCCACCCCACACCTGTCGTCGCTGTGCTTCTAGCTGGGCGCGCAGGGACCCTGCCCTGCGCAGTTCCTCCTTCAGCTGCTGCGTGCGCTCTGCGTGGCCAGCGTTGCGCTCCTCTAGCTGCCGCACCTGCCGCCGCAGCTCCCTCAGCTCTCCCAGGCGGCGCCGGTAACTGGTCAGTGTGGCCTCCAGCTGCCCAGCACGCTCAGAGGACTGCCTAAGGGGAGGAGGCAGGAAGGAGAGTGGGTCTGGGGTCTGGGGTCAGGGGTCAGGGGTCAGCTGGGATTCTGCAATCACAGGGCAGGGGAGGGTGTCAGCCTGGAGCATTTGGTTTCTTTTTTCTTTTTCTTTCTTTTTTTTTTTTAAAGTACTGACTAGTCTTTATTTATTTATTCATTTTTGTAGAGACAGAGTCTCACTTTATCACCCTCGGTAGAGTGCCATGGTGTCACACAGCTCACAGCAACCTCCAACTCCTGGCCTCCAACTCCTGGGCTTAGGCGATTCTCTCAGCCTCCCGAATAGCTGGGACTGCAGGTGCCCGCCACAAAGCCAGGCTATTTTTCTGTTTTGCAGTTTGGTGAGGCCGGGTTTGAACCCGCCACCTTCGGTATATGGGGCCGGCGCCCTACTCGATGAGCCAAAGGCACCGCCCGGAGCATTTGGTTTCAAGTTGAAAGGATCATGAGAGGCAGGCAGGACCTGGTACCATTGGGGGTGGTCGTTATGATAATGGTTAGCCCGGGGTTATAACCGAGAATCCTCTGCATGAACTACGGGTACACGGGAGGGCTATGGGAGTACAGGGGTGTGATGGGGGCCCAGAAAGTGCTGTGTGGCAAGAGCATTCTGGGGTCCTTGGAAATGCAGTGGGGGAGATGGGTGAAGTCCACTGGATACTTTGGCATTATAGGGTGCTGCAGGGTCACTGCAGAGCCCTCTGGGGTTACAGAAGATACAGTGAGATCACAACGGACTATAAGGTAATTGCACTGTGGAGTTCTAGAGAGTAGCATGGGATTCAGGGGCATGATGAGACCCAAAATGGTATAGTAGGGTCTAGTGAGCATTGTGAGGTGGGGGTCACAGAGATGCTATGGGGTCTGGGAAACATAATGTGAGATAACAGGGGACACTGTGGGGTTTCCAGGTACATGATGGACCCAGAGAGTCTGGTGGAGTCCAGGGAATGTGGTGGGGCTCAGGATGCCTTGTGAAGTCTGGGGGGCATAGAGGGGGTTCACTCGGCATTTAGGGATTACAGAGGTGCTGTGGCAAAGAGGGCACCTTTGGAAATGGTAGGGTTGAGGGTCTTGTGGGCACCCAGGGAGCTGCCACTCACCGCAACTCATCCATCTCATCCTTCAGGGCCTGTGCCTCCTGGGCCAGGCTGGTAAGTGCCTGGTTCCGCTGCTGCAGCTCTGTGACCTCCCGCTCCAGCTCCACACAGTGCAGATGCTCATCCTCCCGGCCACTCTCCAGTCTGAGGGTGGGGGTAGGTGGGGAAGGGGCACATAAGGAGGCTGTCCCTGCTGCAGTCCTTTGGCCTTCAGGCCCTGTCCCCAGCTGGCCACACCTGAAGTTCTCCTCCTGCAACTGTTCCAGCTGAGACTGCAGCAGCAGCAGCTTCTTGGCAGTGAGGCCAGTGGCATCCTCACCCTCAGGCTGGCCTACCCGGTCCCGCAGTGCTGTGTTCTCCTGCATCAGGCTCTGCTTCTCCTCTGACAAGAGCACAAGCTGTGGGCCGGGCAGGTGGATGGAGCTTGGAGGGGGTGCTGCTATGCAGGTGACCTTGCCCCAGGAGCACCTGTGCCCCCCCCATGTTGGCCCCACCTGCCGCTCCAGGTCTAGACAGCGCTGCCGAAGTTCGTCCCCTTCCTCTACCTCCTCACTTAGAAAATAGTACCTGCGGGACTACAGAGGTGGGGTGGGCAGTGCTAAGGAACTCAGTAATTCAGGAGAAAGATGGGAGTTGGGGGTGAAGGGGAGGAGGCTGGAATTTCTAGGGGCAGAGAGGAAGGGGGCAAGGAACACTCAGGATCTCAGAGAGGGCTAGGATCGCAGGGGACTGGGGAAAAGGCAACCTTCCATTAATCCTGGGGACCTGTCAAGGGAAGTGGGTAAGACCTTGATGGCTGGAGATGGTTTAGAGGCTTAAAGACAAGTCCCTCCCCTTTAGGTAGCCCTAAGAATTAGTATTGCCATCAAGACCTTCAACAATGTTCCCCATTCCTTACCTGGTTATCAAAGTTGCCATATGTCTCTGGCAACAGGGAGTCAGGAGTGTCTTTGGTCATGAGCTGGAGAGTGGGAGGAGGCATCATGATGAACTGGCTCTCTAAGGGTGGCCTTCAAGGTATCTGCTATCCATCCTATGTCCTTAAGTCCAGCTCTGCTCAATAATCCCAGCCCAGAGGCTTCCCTCCTGCCCTCCAGCACAGAAAGCAGGTCTTTTGACTTTTGAGCCTGCTAGATTGTGACTTAGAGCAGGTCAGAGAGCTGGCAAACACATGAGATAGAGATGTCTGGCCAGCAATGCCCAGACCTAACCAGGGCAAGACCTATGCCCAGTTGCCTCAGGCATGGAGGTGTCCCCTCCCCTGACTGATGCACTTCAATTCTCAGACTGGACACCACCACCCACCTCTTGGATGGCTTCCATCACCACATGCTGAACTGATTCCTCCAATGTCATGATCCTCTGGATGTGTTCTGGAGATCAAGGTGGGGGAGGCTGAGACCCAGAGATGGGTTGGAGAGAAAGGAGAGTTTCTTCAGGCCACCCCCAGGAAACCTTTAAAGTCCTCCTACCATACCCTGCTTTTTTTCGCAGCTGATGGCACAGCCCAGCACCAACTGAAGCAGCTTGCCAAGCTCAGCAGGGTCTGAGAATTCACCAATGAGGCTTATGTCTGGGAGGTGCTCTTCTGACACAGGATGCACCAGGACCTGAAAACAAGGGGAAGAGAGCGTTTCAGGGGCTCATGGGCTATCCCCTTTCTTCCAACTCAATTCTCTAAGTCCCTTTAAATTACTTACATCTTGGGAGTATTCCACCAAGCTGTGTAAGATCATCTTCAGATTATTTACCTAGGGAGAGGTAAAGAACCATAGACAGGGGTACAGGGTCCCCACCCTAAATCTGTGTACGCCATCCTTCTACCTCACTACTCATCTCATCCCGTTTGGCCCTATTCTATCTATTCTGCCTGAATGTGCCCTCTCCTAGTGCTCATCTATCTGCCCTTTTTTGTCTGCCTGATCGTCTTTGTTTATGTGTCCCCAGAATCCAGTCATTCCTCACCACCTGCCTAGCCATCCTTTGGCTCTAGCCATGCATCCATCTTCATCTCTCACCTGCATTACTGTTCCAGCTACCTCTCATCTTCCATTCTTGCTACTATACTCCATTCCTCTCCATACAGCTAGGGGGAGCTTTTTAAAGCTAAAACCCTTCCTTGACTCCAAGGCACTTAAAATAGAATCCACACCCCACCACAGCCCTCCAGGCCCCTGGTGACCTCATCTACTACGATTCTTGTCCTCCTGCTCTCTGTTCTGGACTCCCCACCATTCCTTAATCACACCAAGCTTATTTTCAACTCAGGGCTTTTGCTTTGCTGTTCCCTATGGCTGAAACACACCATTCCACACCAAATCTCACATGGAAATCAGACCATTTCAAGTAACCACCCACCAACTTCCTCACTGCGCTCGCTCGCTCTCTCTCTCTCTCTCTCTCGGTCCTACTTTTATTCTCTTCATAGTGGCATCAGAACTTAATTTTTATGGTGTGTAAGTTTTGCTTGTCACTAGAATGATGGATGTGTGAAAGCAGGTTTTTGTCTGTGTTATTTCCTGCTGAATGCCCATGCCTGGCACACAGTGGGTGCTCATTACATAAATTACAGAACAAATAGTTGGCTGATCACTAGACATCTGGGCCTCTTCCAGGCCAGATCTGTCTGTCTGTCACCCAGGACATGTGTCGAGCTGACCCTTCCCTGGTTATCACTTCACTAGTCTATCCCCTAGTCATGAATCCACCTGTCACCTTCAGCTTCCAGTTGGAACCTGGGTCGTCTGAGATGCCCTGGAGCCATGCTTCATTGAACCAGGAGGGGTCTCTGGGGGCAAGAAGGTGGGATGAGCAGGTTGTGGGACACTTTGGGGACCCTCTCCCTCAGTCCCACTCACATCTGGTTCAGCACATAGGCTATGGCAAGGCCGCTGCTCAGGTCCTGGGGGCTGGCACAGGGGGGTGAAACGTGGAACGTCTGCAACTGAGGAGTAAAGGAAGAAACAACAGGGGAGTCAGGGCCTGGGACCACCGAACCACTCCCCTTTTGCAGACTTCTGGCCAGCATGATCAAGCCTGCTCTGCCAGGGAGTGGCTTCTGCTCACCTGGAACCGGAGGGGGCGTGGCCTCACTTCACCTTTGCGCAAGACATACCGCGCAACCAGACCAAGACCGTACTATGAGTCACCTGGTCCCCACAGGCACCACGTGACCAGGAAGACTCACCTGTGCCCTAGCCCCACGTGAGCCAGCCAGAGGGGCGTGGCTTCACCTGTTCTTTCCAGGCAGACCTGCCATGTGACGAGGGCAGGGACTTTGGCCAGAGTCCAACAGCCCAGTAGCCCAACGACCCCTTCACCTCCCAGCCCCAGGGCGAAAGGGTGAACCGAACCGGGATCAGGAATCCTGAGCCAGAGGAGCGGGCTCACATCTGTCCCCAGACCCGCCTCCCGACCTACCCAGGTGAGCAGAGACCCGCATAGCTTGGCCTTGTCCACGCTCATGACTTCCCGATTGGATTCGACCCCGACCACTGAACCCGGGCGCCGCAGCAGCCTCCGAGTCCGCTACCAGCGAGCGCCCGCAGCACTGACCTCCCGCTCGGCCTAGAGTGCCGCCCCGCCCCGCCTCCTAGGCTCAGGTCCCGCCCCGGTCACATGATCGCCTGCAACGCCCACTCTTGCCTCTAGCACCAGCATCTTGGATCTGGGCGGTGTTGGGGCGCCCGCCCTATCGCTAGGGGTCAGTCTGACCCAGTCTTGCACCTTTGAAGGATAGTACCGCCTCCTCTTCTCCCCTTGCTCTTTGGGGTGGGGAAGTCCTCAAGAGCTTCCTCGCCCTATCACGCAGGCGAATTCATGTCTTTTCCCTACAATAGAGAGAATTTCTTCTGTCCAGCTTCTTATCCGAGCCTTTATCTGTGCAGGGAAGGGGCGAGCCTTCTATGGACTTGGAGGGGGAGATCCTAAAGGGGTCTTTTCTAGTCCTGCCTGTTTAGGGGTAGACAAGAGGACACAGGTGTGGTCCCAAGCTGAGGACTGGGTGGGTGTCAGACTTGCCCAGCCTGGATCCTCTTCCAATGACTTGCCCAGCGCCTCCCGCTCCCCAGGGGCGCGTTCGTCATCCCACCTGCCTCATCCCAGGACCAGGCAGAAGCTGCGCGTTGTCCTCAGTCCACCAGGGGGAGCATAGACCGCCGCAAAGCTGCCTGCTGGGAAGAGTGCGGATGGGCCCCCACCACCCCGAGAACCCACTGGACCGCTGCAGCTGGGGACTCAAAAGAAAGTGATAACAATTGTAATTAACGATAAAATCTCAGTCACAATGTATGGAATGGTTATCGTATGCTGTACCTGTGCTAAGCGATTTAATTAAATAGATTAGACTATTGAATCCTCCCCACTACTCTAAGTGACAAGTGCTGTTTTAATTAAGGTTTACCCGCGAGGAAACAGGCTCCAGGTGGACTCTGCTTTGAGGGGAGGGGTAAAGCCCAGGCCCGCGCCCTTTGACCCCAGGCTCCCTTGGCAGCCCCTCCCTCGCAGGCGGGCGAGGTAATGAGCAGTAATTAGAGGTTATTAGCTGTATCCTGAGGGCGGGGCGGGCCTAGGCCGGAGGGGTGGGGTCCCTGCTACTTAGAGAGTTTGGCTCAGGCGACCCTGCCCTGGAGCAGGGTGGGCAGGGTGATAGCAGGCTACTGCCTGCTTCGCAGGAACAACAGTCACTCACCCCCCTCAAACGCACAGCATACGCACCCCGGGGCTTTTAGAGGCTCGTCCACACATCCCTAACCCACTTCCCCCGCGTTGTTTTCCAGACTCCAAGCCCTGTGAGCGGATGGGAAGGATAGGGAGGAAAGGGACAACGGCCGGCAGCGCTGACTTCCAGAATGGACTGTGCAGCGGCGGTCGTAAGAACTGCCGCTGGCTCACGTATCCTGCACCTACCAGAGAGAAACAGGGACACTCTGTCCCCACGTAGCAGTGAGAGGTGAACCAGGAACCAAGACTATTACAAGGATCGAGGGCTGGACATGGTGGGGTCGCCAAATATTTGGGATGGGGGTTGTAGGAACCTTGATGTTTAGGGGAAATCTGGGAAAATCCAAATATTTAAAGAATAAACTTAAATTTTTCTAATTGTTGCCCTGATGCTATGGGCCTCCCAGATGTTTAGAAACCTAAGAGTCCTCAGTCAAGGTGCTTTCAATTTGGGGGAGGAACAACAACCCTCCATTTTACAGTGGCAGGGAGTCCCAGGTTTGTGGGAAGAAGGGGGGCTTCTGGTTGGCCAGGAAGAACAGCAATCTTTGTTTTGAAACGCAGAGAATCCCTAAGTGGGGGAAGGGAGGATCCAGGTACTTTCAATTCAGCAATAGGGGACACAAACCCATATTTTTTGGCAGGGACCCCATATTTGTGAGAAGGATCCAAACTCTTGTTTTAGATAAAGAGAGCCACAAAATTTGGGGGATGGTCTGAAAGCTTCCATTTGTAGAGACAGAGAGTCCCAGTGTTCAGGTTTGAGCCAGCAGCCCCCAGTTGGCTTGGGGACCCCACCCCCTCTCCTGCCTGTTTCCAGGAACAGCTGGGCCCAGTCTGGGTTGTACTTCTGGGAAGTGGCTGACTCAACCCCTCCCTGCGGCCACAGCTGGACCCCAGCCCGCCCCCTCCGGCCTTAACATCTGGGCAGGGACCCAGTCATCAGGGCTGAGATGGGGACCCCCGCGGCCCACAACTGGAGGATAACAACCCTCTGCCATCCCATTGGCCACAGCCCTGGGTGGATTCTATGCACCATTATCATGGAGGACCCTGGAAGGCTCCCTGCATCTTACATGCTAACATCCTGCCAAGAATGCCTATCCTGATCCCCTCCACCGGGTGGCTGTGTGTTTCTAAGTGAAGAGTGCTCATATTTGTGTAGGTGTGAGATGCAGGGTCTGTGGTTGTATGTACTTGGGTGTGATCTGCATCCAGCTATGTCCTGAAGTTTGTGCAACAAGCTGTGTGTGATTTGATGGGAGTCTGTGGGGACTGTAATGCATCCCTGTCTGTGTATAACATCCAAGGTTAGGATGACCCAGGAGACTCTGGAGGGAATTTGTGTATGTCCCATTCAATTTGCTTGCCTGTGTTGCATCTCTGTATGGGACCTCACTTTGGGTCTCTATGTTGTACTTTTGCGAAAGGAGTGCATGACAGACAATCAGTGCCTCATCTTATATGACTGACTCTGTTATGTCTGTCCCCCTGTGTCCTCGTGGGTTTGTTTCTGTCACTGTATCCTACTTGAGCACCCTACTTGTGATATCCGTGTGACAGCACAACCGTCATGTCTCTCTCTACCATGTGCCTCTGTGCCGCCACAATCCTTATGTGAGAGGTGTGGCTGTGTGACAAAACAAGCTCCAGCGTCCAAGACTTTGTACCAGTTTGTATTCCACTTTGTCTGTCTTGAAGGTATTGCTTCATTAGAATGTCTGTAACTGGCTCGGCGCCTGTGTCTCAACGGGCTAAGGCGCCAGCCACGTACACCTGAGCTAGCGGGTTCAAATCCAGCCCGGGACCGCCAGACGACAATGACGGCTGCAACTCAAAAAATAGCCAGGCGTTGCGGTGGGCGCCTGTGGTCCCAGCTGCTTGGGAGGTGGAGGCAGGAGACTCGCTTGAGCCCAGGAATTGGGGGTTGCTGTGAGCTGTGATGCCATGACACTCTATCCAGGGTGACAACCTGAGGCTCTGTCACAAAAAAAAAAAAAAAAAAAAATCACACAGGAGTACACAGTAGATATTCAAATCCAGATTTGCTCTGTCCAAAGACCACTGAAAACTCAAGTCTAACCTTAGGCTGTCTCAGAGTTTATTGAAAGTACTTTATAAAAATGTACCAGAACTTTTGGATTTTATGATGGAAATAGAAATGA
>CAUYON010076769.1:0-24373 GCA_963573935.1 Arctocebus calabarensis
CTTTCTTTCTTTTGAGACAGAGCCTCAAACTGTCACCCTGGATAGAGTGCTGTGGCATCACAGCTCACAGCAACCTCCAATTCCTGGGCTCAAGCAAGTCTACTGCCTCTGCCTCCCAAGTAGCTGGGACTACAGGTGCCCGCCACAACGCCTGGCCAATTTTTTGTTGCAGCTGTCATTGTTGTTTGGCGGGCTGGGGCTGAATTCGAACCCGCCACCTCAGGGGTACATGGTTGGCGCCTCAGCCCATTGAGCCACAGGCGCTGAGCCCATTCTTTCTTTTCATGTTTGTATAATGATGTTGTTTATTTAAGAGGAAGTTTTTTGTTTGTTTGTTTGTTTTTGCGGTTTTTAGCCAGGGCTGAGTTTGAACCCGTCATCTCTGGCATATGGGGCCAGCTCCCTACTCCTTTAAGCCAGATCTTAAACTTTGTTGCCTAATAGAAAATTCAGAAATGTCTTTACATTTTCCCCTCCTTTTCTTTTTTGAACTGTTTTGATTTTCCACTTATGTTTTTGTTTTGGATACATATACTTAAATTATATATTTCTGTAATACGACTTTAAGTATGTATCATTTGGTGCTTAAAAACATCTTGAGGAGCATTGTAAGCATTTAAGAGCATTACATCTATTTTTTAATCTACAACAACAAAAATTTTATGACATTGGCTTTATAAATAGGGAAACTGACTTTAAGTAAAGTGACCTATAATGAAACTAGTTTTACCATGGCTACTTAATATAAAGAAGAGTTAAGTTTCTACAGTGTATTTCTAGTCACAAAAAAGCACCACCAAATTTCTAAATAAAGACCAGAAACACAATGTTAAATATTGAAATAAATGTGAGCTATATAGACATTTAAGAAAAACATCATTATTAACTCAACTTATGGTGAATCAGTGAATAACAGTGGTCATAGTGGTGGTTGGTTAAATCAAGGAATAAAAGTTTGCAAAGTGAAGACTGCAGTAAGCACCTCTCAGCTGCACACAGTTCAAAACAATGACAAATGTGTCAGGCTTGCTGGGCACACTCATACCGCATCATTTATTGTCATGCATTTGTATACCTGTCATAGACGTCACAAATTTTTATTTTACAATAATTTGTATTCATTCATTCTCCACTTCAGGTTGCAGGTAACTGGAGCTTCTTGTGGCAGCTCAGGGTGCAGGGTGAGTGAGAGTCAGCCCTGGGCATTGCGCCCAGTGTGCACTCACAGGCACAGTTGGGACAGAGCAGTTAAACTCACATGCACATTCTGGGGATGTAGGAGGAAACCGTAGTATCCTGAGAAAACCCATCCAGACAGTGGCCCTGGCCAGCAATGGACTCCCCCCCCCCAACCCCCCTTTACCAACTTTAAAACAAAACAGCTTTACTCAAGGACCTGCTGTATGTAACATTGACCCTAAATGTAGAGATAGTTTTTATATCTTTTTTGTAGGCTATACATACTCTGGTCCTTCCATGTTCTCATAGCATGAGTACTAAGCAAAGTAATACTACATCATTAGTATCTGGACATGCCACGTTGGGTCTGCTACATTTTGTTGGTATTCTTTTTAAAATAGTGTATAGAGAACTCAATTGGGGATACTTAACATGAGCTAGGTACAAAATACGGTGCATTTCTTGTGAATGAGGTACTTCTATGACACATCCCGATTGCACTGGCTTTCTCTTTGTTGTCAGTACTGTTCATGTTGAGCTGTAGTCCCCTGAAACACTAGTATTCTAGAATTTCAAATCCTAGTAACGTTAGATTCATAAGACATTAATTAAACACTTATTAGATATGTTTGTATACATTTAAAGTAGACATTAATAGATCCATGTTATAGGAGAAGAAATAGAGGGTCCATGTACTGAATTTCTCAAATTTGGAAATTTTATAAAACTTTTAACTTTATAGTAATGAAAAGATTACCATGGGGGGAAAAAAAGAAAGAAAATTTGGAACCGAAAAGAAAAGATTACCATGTTTAGTGAAATTGTCATGCAGTTGGTTTAGACCCCCGTAACTTAGGCCTTTGCTTATGGATATTAAAGAATTTTAAATTTTCTTCCAGATATAATATTGACATTATTATTCCACTTGTTCACTATGCCATTGTTCTAGAGCAACAATAATCCTGTGGCCAAGGAGCTATATATAGCCAGTTCCTTAGAGCTTCAAGTGTGGAAGATGAAGCTTATTTGAAGAAAGTGATTGCTGTTATGAATTGTATTGATACTGGAGTAAAAGTAAAATAAAGCGTTCGAGAAACCTAAAGTAATGTAGTGAACATGTGAAGATATGTCTAAACAGCAAACTAGGAGAAACATTTTCATGACTCACATTAGCATCTGAGTAATGTGAGTGAAAACAATCCAAACTTACAGATTCAAGGGAATTTTTAATTTAAAATAATTCATTCTTAAAGGCAAAATGTAAAACCTACTTTGGTGGTCCCAAAGCAGAAGATAAGTGGAAAGGAAAAAACAAACCTGACCACATTGGGAGGAGATAATTGTTGTTGTTGTTGTTACATCTAAGTTAAAAAAGAGCTATATCTTTTCTGTGTTCCTGGACTTGCTCCACAGAATCTTTTAATTTATTTAAATCAAGAATTTCTATATTAAAGTATGGGAATAAATTGTTTCTAATATAAATATCAGGCTTTCAAATGGAAATGAGTTATTTTAATTAACATGAAGTTAAAAATAAAAATGAATAAGGAAAAAAAATCTTTGAGGTTGTTTATTAAAACATTGGCGATAAAATTGCAATATTGTCCCAGAAAGTAATAGTCTTTAAGGGATGAAATTAATGCTGAGAGGAATAACAGCCTGTTCGCTGATGGGAACCATCCAATAGACAGAAAGGTTAAATGAATGTCTGGGGCAGCTAGCCTGAGACAGGTGGGTCGCCTGAGCTCAGGAGTCCTGAGACTGGCCTGAGCCAGAGCAAGACCTGGTCTGCAAAAATAGCAGGGTGTTGTGGGAGATGCCTTGTAGTCCCAACTACATGGTAGGCTGAGGCAAGAGGATCACTTGAGCCCGAGAGTTTGAGGTTGCCGTGAGCTACTGAGGGGGACGAAGTGAGACTGTTTTAAAAAAAAAAGTCTAGGGGAAACTGCTAGAGAAATATTCTTAAGTATGTAAGTGACGACAGATTCTAGTATATACAAGGGAAGGAATTTGTCTTATGAATAGTGATGGTTCATTCATAGTAGAAAGAAGTCATGTGAGCACAAATACATGTTAGATTGGGTGGAAATTGGGGACATCTTCTGATAGTTTCTATTTTCTCAGTAACAAGAGGATGAAAGAAAAATGTTGGAAGTTTGAAAGAAGATCCCTGTGTGAATTTTTAATAGGAGAATGACAATGAATGGATCAAGATTGCCTGACAGCCCTTGAACTGATTTATGCTATAAAAGATTATTAGAAAGTAAAATTATCTCTTTTCACAGATGACATGATCTCATATATAGAAAACCCTTAACACGCCAGCAAAAAACCTGTTAGAACTTATAAAATAAATGTAGTGAAGTTGTAGGGTATAAAATCACACAAAAATCTGTTGCATTTCTATACACTAATAAAGAATAATTTGAGCCGAAAATTAAGAAAACAGTTCTATTTGTGAAGCAATCAAAATGAATAAAATACTTAGGAATAAAGGTTACCAGTATAGCAAAAGACCGATAAACAACAAACTACAAAACAATGCTAAAAGAAATTAAGATAAAAACAAATGGAAACATGTCCCATGTTTTGGGTTGGAAGATTTAATAGTGTAAGGATGATAATACTATGCAAATTGGTTTATAGATTCAATATAATCCCTATAAAAATTATAACTTTTGGGGGTGAGAAAAGTAGGAAAATTCATCCTAAAACTCGTATGGTATCTCAAAGGACATAGAATAAAACAATCTTGATAACAAAATTGGAAGTCTTGCACTAACTTAAACTTGCTACAAAGCTGTGGTAATTAAACCAGTCTGGTGACGGCATAAAGACACACCTGTAGGACTGTGAAAATAGTGTTGAAGGCCCCGAAATAAACCCTTGCCTATATGCACAAGTGATTTTCAGCAAGGTGCCAAGCAATGCCAAAGTTTCTGATTTAATGGAGAAAGGACAGTCTTCAACAAACAGTGAAGGGTAGGCTGGATATCCACAAAGATAAGAACTAGAACCCTTATCTTACACCATACCCCAAAATTACCTCGAAATGAGTCAAAGACCTAAGCATGAGGAGCTAAAAACTATGAACTTCAAGACATTGAACTTTGCGATGATTTCCCAGAGATGACCCCAAAAGCGCACGACAAGTAAACTAGAGAAAAGAAAAGGTTAGGAAAAATATAAGGAAGACAAAATATATTTGCAATCAAGGGGAAATAGGTCCCATGAAAGTCCTTGTCTTTTATGTGGAGGAGAAGGAGGAAAGGAAGTGTGACTGTTTGGAGTTGGCGGAGGAGGCGGGAGAGTCTCGTACATTTGATGTAACTTGATGGAAATACATTTTAATTTGCTTTTTCTTTTGTATATCTCTAAAAATGTTTTGCGTGTGGCTCAAAGGAGTGGGGCGCCGGCCCCATATACCGGAGGTGATGGGTTCAAACCCAGCCCCCGCTAAAACTGCAAAAAAAAAACCATAATAAAAATGTTTCTGTATGTTAGCTGCCCTTCCACCGTTTCCTTTAGTTTCAGTGCTGGTATCACAGAAGGGTCCATGTCTTATGAAAGAAGTCGAAAACTGCAGGGATCCCATAGAGCCTGCAGACTGGCGTGGATGTGTTTTCTGCCAGTGCCGCTTCCTCTTCGCCTTCCTCTCCTGCGCTGGTTGGGAGGCGCTCATCTTCATCAAGGCTTCTCTTAATTCCTCTGGTGTGGTGTCTGTTAGCCTTTGAATTTCTCCAAAATCTGTATCTTGAAACTTCACTTTCAACCTTTTTTTGCCATATTCAAAATCTGTTTTACGACTGGCTAGTTCTAGTGTAAACCCTGTGAAGTCTTGCCCAAGGTCCAGACACAGATCTCTCTAGCAGGAATTTATTGGTTTGGGCTTGGTGGCTTCTATGGGTGTTTCTGTAATAATAATAACACCTTCAGTGGTGTGATCCTTCCACATTTTCATAATATTCTCTCTAAGGGGATTCTCTTTCACAGTACTGACAGTGCTTTTCACAGCGCATGTGTATAATGAGCCTTAATGAGCCTTACGATCTTCTGATCTAAGAGGGTAACTTTAATACATTGTGTTTGGGGCCAGACTTTGATATCTGCAGTGTAGAATTCACAGGGGTTCTGGATAGCCAGGGGCATTGTCCAACGGCAGAACATCCTTACTGGCAAAGCACTTCCTAAGTTCAGGGACAAGCATCAAGGGAACCAGTTCAGACAAGGTTTCCAGCTATCCAGGCTTGTCATGCGACAAAAGGCTTCAGGGCTTGGTGATGACAGCCTTACAGCTAAGGGCAGTCCTGATCTTAAACACGCCTGCTTTTGCACAGAGCAGTAGGTAGAACCTGCCCCTTCCTGCCTTTACCTCGGTGCCCGCTTCTCTTCCTAATAAGTGTGCTTTGTGGCATTTTTTTCAGGGCACTTTTGTGTACCTGTAAAGTCTGTTCAGGCAGATGACAACCTTTCTCCTCAGTGATTTTCTTCATGGCGTCTGGGAACTTGTCTGCTACCTCTTTGTCAACAAAACCTGCTCCTTCTGTCAACTTGATATTTTTAAGCTTAACTTCTTTGTAAAATTATCAAACCATCCTTTGCTGTCATCAAATTCCTCAGCCTATGATCGTTCACCTTCATTTTTCTTTCAGATATTAGAATTTACAGATAATACCTTTCCTATGGCAATTCTGCACCCACATAAAAGCTGCATTTTCAATGAGGTGTAAAAAAGTGTTTACCAGGAAGTGCCAGGTTTTCACGCCTACAGTTGTAGCTGCAGCAACAGCTATAAATTTCCTTTTTTTTTTTTTTTTCCTATTATTAATGATCCTTACACTGGATTTGGAAATGGGCAACCACAGCTGCAGACCCCAATCTACATATAGTACACAGACATAGAATTCACCTTTTCCTTTAATGGCATGACTTCTGTGCTCCTTGGGAGTATTTCTCAGATCACCAGTGGCACTTCATATGGGTCCCATGTGTTATTCAGAGTTTATAGTATTGCACTAAACACAGTGGGAAAACCATGAGAGCTCACTTTTTACCGTGGTAAACAGTTTTATGAATAGACTAACTGCTCACCCAGAGATTCTCTGCTAGCGTCTTAAGTGGATACTCACAACATTTGAACTCACAGAGGACAACAAAAGTATTACAGTAATACATTATGTACTACATTTAATTTTATGCAGTTAAGATTTCATATTGTATCTTTACATTCTTTTACATTTCTCTAATGCAAATGATGCCTATTTATTTGTAAATTTTGATAAATTTTAACTTTATAATTTGCATCTAGGCACCGTATATATGATAAGGTAGTCTAGTAACTATGTGCATGTCTTATGCATTTGTGGTGTACTTTTTCCTTAATGTTTTAGACACTTCTAGGCTACAGAGTTTGTGAGTTTTTTTCAAATTATCCCAAATCTCAAAAAAAAAGTTCCATTATATGTATTGAAAAAAAATCTCCATGTAACATCTGCATCTCCTGTGCAGTCCCAACCTTTGTTGTTCAAGAAGCAACTGTAATAATGAGAACATCCTTGCTGTGAAAATGTTTCTAAGATTTATAAAACACTGACATATAGTTGAACCTTTTTAGTTTGAGTTTGATATTCTGGCTTAGTTAAAAATATATGCACTTTGCACAAAAAAGAAAATAAAAGAATTGGAAATGAAATAACCCAATTGTTTTCTTCTTGATTTTGGAATAATCATTTAATGTTTACGTGTCTACTGTCCAGGGACAAAGTACAGTATGTAATCTTGAACAGTTATTCATTTTATACTTTTTTGTCTTAATATTTAAATGATTTTAAATCTCTTCTGAGAAGGGACTGTGCATTTGGTATACTAGGCGATAAACCGGTATAATAATGGGGACAATAGTAGGTATTCAAGAAAATATTTGTTTAATAAGAAAAATTATATACTTGGCCTTTAATATTTGGAAATACATTTTCAATTTTTGTTTGAAAAGTGAGGGTAGGCGAGCCTAAAATTCCTTAATGTAAATGTAATTGATAAATACAAATATATATTTCTTAAGTTATTGCAAATAAATTTAGCTTGGTTACATGTTAAAAGTTGTGTAGAAACCGGAGACGATAGTAGGATAATACACGCACGGGTTGCTTAGGTCGGGCGTTAGCTACACATATGTTTAATCATGGGAAAATAAGTAATGTAGAGTGCATGACAGTGTGCTCTGAATAAATAATTAGATATTAGAATAGAGAGGCAAATTTCTTTGTTTGGGTTGTGCACATCACCTTATTCTGTATTAGAAGTATTGTAACTTTAGCACAGTCATTTTAATGGTGAGAAAACTATAGCAAAATAGGTTGTCAAGGCCTGAGCTAGAGTGCTGGCAATTTCTTGGTATCTGGTAGAGAGACAGGAATTTCATTTCTGCACCGGAGTAATCTCAGGACGTGAGACTCAGGAGTCTGCGTCCTTGCCTGGTGAGTGGAGACCACCGAAAGAGCCAGGGCTGCAGGATTCCTGTTCACTTCTTATCTCACGGTAGCAAATTAACCTGTGTTCTAAGACTTCACATTTTAAATTAAAACTATTATATCAAATGATATCATACTCTTTTAAGAGAATAACCATTTTAATATGGAGATAAATGTTGAGAGCAAAATATTTACAAGAATTGGTTTGTTTGGAACTTTGTGTATTTTTACTATATTTAGAATTAAACTATTTTCTGAATTCTAGTCTTCGTCTTTAAAAGTATATTTGTATTTTGCTAGCCTAAGTTTATTGAAACTGAGTTCTTGTGTGTCATTTCATGTTTTTCCCTTGACATGAAGTCAGTTCTACTTGATGAAGATGTCTTTTGAAAGGTGTACTGCAAGGAACAAAGTGTCTGTAAATGCTACTTTTCCCAAGGTAAACACCAAATTTTACGGATTTACTTTTTTTGCTTAACTAAGAAAAACAACTATATATTGAACACATTCAAAAGTTTAATTAGATATTTAACTGTTTTGCCATATTAAGTTGGCACAGAAAAAAGGGCTTATCTTTTCTTCATATTAGTATTATGTTTTCTAACCTGTAGCATGGTACTGAACACATAATAGACTTCCATTAAGTTTTTGATGTAAAAACAAATTTTATTATGCTACTTAAAGTATTCTAAAATATAAATAATTATGCATATTAGAATCTAAACATAGAATTTTTTACATGTATTCTCTTTTATCTAAAAGACAATATTTTTTTGTATTCCTTAGGTATTAATGTGTGTTTAAAAAAACAAAACCTTGGAGTAAAGTAGCAGCACATAATGGTTTGTGGATTTTGAAAAGGTGCAGGCCATATTGTGCTGCCTCAAAAATACAAGGGTCTGATCTTCTGAAGAAAATGTATTTCTTTTTATTCATAGCTCTTATGATAGCAATGTCAGCAGTGCCTTAGCAGCACGTAAATATTGGCGTTAAGATTCCAAAATTATCTCCAGTATTAACTGTGCTGCTGAAGTAAGGTTGGCCAAACTCTACAGCTGTGTTGTAACGGATGGTGATGCTACTGATGTGCTTTCAGTTGTATTGGTGTTTTCAGTATTACTGATAATCTTTAGTATGGTTCTGTAAAAGTAAATTAATACTAATTATTCAAATGTATTTATCTCTTGAAATAGTATAATTGCAATTTAATAATTCTGTTGAATGCCATCAAGTTTCTGAAGGAGTGTATATAGCATCAGGAATTTATTTTAATGTACATTTATATTCAACCATTAATGTTAATTCAGGTTTTTAAGATAAAACATGCTAGTTTTCCCTCTTGAAATTACTTTTAAAAATGTGTATATCTCAGGTAAAGTATAAAATTATACATTTTGAGCAGAACTTAGATAGTTTTTAGTAATATTTCTAATTATTTCTTTATAACTCAAAGGGGAAAAAAAGCATCAAAATACATTAATTAAATTCATGAAAACCTGGAACTCAAACTGTACTTTGTCATAACTTTAAAGGTAGGAAAAGACCTTACAGAAAACCAGCTTTCTTATTGGGAGCTAAGGAAACAGAGACTCAGAATGATACTTGGCTGTAGATAACAGATTAGCGTCTTAATTTTATGTCTCCTAAATTTACAATAGTATTTTGTTTTTTCTTGTTTTTATTAAAATGTTTTCTGAAATCCTTAGCCAAAGATTTTGTTTGACAAGTCAAAAATATAAAATCTTATTTACTTTTTTATATCCAATTTTTAGCTTCAGAATATGACCAAATTCTATTTATAGTTATTAATTTTATCGATACAAACATAGTCAGAATATTTTAATTTAATTTAAATTTGAAGCTAAATGCTTTGTTTTCCTTATTAGTGGTGTTTTTAGTCATTAAACAATGATGTTCAGGATAAGACAAGTATGTTTGTGTAATGTACTATGACTCTGGTATTATTTTGCATAAGGAGTATCTCATTCTTTTCAGTTGTAACCAAGCAGAAAATCTATAAAATAAAAACAGTTTTTAGTGAATCTTTCCAGATCATAACAGTCTATTTTGGAAACCCCCCAAATATTTCAGGGATAATTTAAGAAACTGTATTCAGGGAATCAAGGACCTCCTATTGAAATTCTCATTTGAAGGTAAAATATTATATAAAACAAAGCTGTCATTTTTAAAAACAATCTCACTTGGCTCGGTGCCTGTGGCTCAGCGAGCTAAGGCGCCAGCCATGTACACCTGAGCTGGCGGGTTTGAATCCAGCCCCCCCAGGCCCGCCAAACAACAATGACGGCTTCAACCAAAAAAAAAAAAAAGAAAGAAAGAAACTGGCCGGGCGTTGTGGCGGGCGCCTGTAGTCCCTCCCAGCTACTTGGGAAGCGGAGGCAAGAGAGTCGCTTGAGCCCAGGAATTGGAGGTTGCTGTGAGCTGTGATGCCACTGCACTCTATCCAGGGCGACAGCTTGAGGCTTTGTCTCAAAAAAAAAAAAAAAAAAAAAAAACTCACTTTTTTTCCTGTAGAATTTTTTCCCCAAAATAAAAAAGCAATATGCCATATATGTGTGTGTGTGTGTGTGTGTATACACATGTGTATATGTGTATATATATGTATATAAACGTGGTGGCTAGAATTAAATGCCAGTTTTTATTTTAAATAAAATTAATTGCCTTGGTGCTTTTAAATATCATTTATCAAGCTGTTTCCTTTATTTCATTTCAACCATCGCATGAAAGACTCTTAACAAATATGTAGTTTTTGGTTCACCTAAAAATATTCTAAAACCTAACACTTAGATGATGAGAAATATTTATTGAATGAATTATGAAGTTTGTTCAATATACTGTACAATATTTTTCAAAATAACTGAGGAGCTAGACTATTTTATTGTTCTTATGTTCCTAAATGTATCTTGTCAGGTTTTAGAAAATTATATTTCATCTGTCTTCTAAATGACAAGGAAAAAACCTGCATTTTACATTTATCAAGTGAATCTTTATCTGTACATGCTCCAAATATAAAGGATTATTTGGAGCTATTAATAGCTAAATGGAAATTTTTCTTGTTTTTAATCCTGACAGTGGATTAAAAAAAAAATTGAAATATCTGAGGTGCAAAAAAATACAGAAAAAAGGTTACATTAAAACTTAAAATAATATGCAGTTTTTTTCCAGTCTCTTCTTAGAGAAGAGGAAATAGCCTGCCAATTTCTAAGGACACAGACATTTAGGAAACGCTCAACAGGACTGAAAGTTTTATTGGTAGAGTTAATACACTTACATCTTTGTAAGTATTTAAAAATTTTGAAACCTATAAGGAGCCAATAGAAAAAAAACTATACTTTTTTTTTATGGGAATCAGGTTTGTAGTGTAAAAACCGTACTTATTCTTTTATTAATTTATTTATTTTTGAGACAGCGTCTTGCTCTGTCACCTTGACTACCCAGAGTGCAGTGGTGTCATCACAGCTCACTGCAGCCTCAAACTCCTGGGCTCAAGTGATCCTTCTGCATCAGCCTCCCAAGTAGCTGCAATAGCGTGGAGTTCCATGCCTGGCTAATTTTTCTATGTCTAGTAGAGATGAGGGTCTCACTCTTGCTTAGGCTGCTCTCAACTCCTGACCTCAAGTGACCCTCCCATTTCTGTCTCCCAGAGTGCTAGGGGTACTGCCAGAACCACTGTGCTGGCTACTGTTAAATTTAATTTGGCTTTTTATTTTGAAAAAAAAAAAAAAAAAAAAAAAACTAGTTATGTGTGGATATATTTTAAGTACTAATTTTTCCATTTTCTTTGGGGAAAAGCATTTTAAACTTTTTCATTTAGGTTTCATTTTAAATCAATGTAAAATAACTCTAATATTGTGCATCTTAAGTTTGGAGCCCACTCAGGACTTCGAGAGTCTTCAGGAAATAGCAAGAAGGGTATTTCAGCAATTTAGTGCGTATCTCATGTTCAAATACAAAACTCAAGATCACACAGATTAATATGTTATAGTAGACTTGAAAACTTAGCCACAGGCTAAATTCCATACTTAACATCAAACATTTTCTTTAGTCATTTATATATATTTTTGGCTATTACAGAGTTACAGATGTTCTTATTCCACTAAATGTCATTAGTTGTACATACACAGGTTATTCATATGTGGATTAGCAAAACTATGCTTTCATAAACTGTGATTTCTAAGTTAGTTTCTAAATATTTATTTATTTAGAAGTCAACATTCTAAATCAAATTGTATTTTTTTCCTTTTGCAGGTGGATATTACTATCCCTTCCTCATGGAAAAAAGTTTTTTTCTAAGTGTTATTTCTCCTTGAATATTATCAAAAAGGAGAAAAATTAGTGTTTTAAACTTTTCAGATAGATTTGTCTCTAGTAAGTACTCTGAGAAGAGAAATAGGAAATCATCGTTAGTACATTCCCATTTACTAAAAAGTTATTTTTTTACACTTGTCAAAGAATTACTTATAACTTTGTTCTATTACAAGTGGCTTGAGTTCCTTTAATGCAGAACTAACTCCTCCACCAGAAACTTGAGTTTATGTTCTTGCTTATTTATAAAAATACATCCTAGGCATTTCTAAAGTCCTTTTTAAAGGCTGAGTACTGAGAAATACATTAGCAAAATGAATGCTTAAAACTTCTATGTTAAAATTACTAGGTGAGATGACAAGTTTGTTGCTGCTTTTTGTTTTTATTATCCTGGAATTAAATGCAACATTTATGATTTCTATTTGGATTTATTTCTTGATTTTTAATACATGGAATTCATGTAAAAACTATATGAATAATGACTTAGTGTATTGATGAGAATATATTTTATCTTAATTCTGTAGGACTTCAGATAGCTTGATATTTTTCTTGTGATTAGACCTTTCTGTTTTGAAGAAATGTAACTGACCAAAGAATCTTGTTATTTATATTTATCATATACTATAGGTTTAGATTTTTGTTTGAGAAAATCTGACACAAAAGGAAAATTTTAAGTCGTTTTTACACTAATATTTCTCAATGGGATTAATTTATAATCGTATGTCTTCTTTATATTTTTTTCATGACACTAACTTTGTTTTATCTACTTAGCATGAATGGGTCTACTAAAGAATATCTTTATGTTTACCTAACAAATGCAATCAATGTAACATGGTTCTCTGTACCCTCAGTGAATCTCCCCAATGACAAAAATAAAATAAAATAAATAAGAATATCATTAGGAAGTGGTAGAAACTTTTAAATTGCCCCATAGTTTTCTTTCCATGTTTTATTATTTAATAATTTTAGAAAATGCTTACAATTAGGGGTCTAACATTTTCAGAGATAAAAGTTCTTACAGTACCATGAAACTTTATCTTTTGACTTAATACCTATGATAGTAACTATAGGGAAATGTTTTAAAGTTCCTATGTACTTAAAAATACCAAGTTGAGAAAGTTTAGGTATATCTTTTATTAAAAGAACTTATAAATTCCAGCTTAGTCCATATAGATTGTTATATCAGTTTGTTTATATTTTTATTAACGTCTTTTCTAGAGTGTGAAAGTATTAATATTTGATAAGCATTAAAAATAGATTTGAAACATAGAGAAAGAGGTACAAATTCATGTATTCTTCTACTTAGGTGCTGAATAAACAGTTACATCCCAGGCTCATGGAGCTTACAATCCGGGGTTCGGGGGTGACCCTGACAGGGACTCTAGACACAGCAAGGGGGTGTGCTGCAGTGAAGTTCTTTGGAAGGCTGGAGAGACGTATTTTTAAGTCACAGAGACAACATGTGAACAAAGACCTGGGAACGATAAGGAGCAAACCCCGTAGGTGTCAGGAGAAGAGCTTCTCAAATACAAAGCTGCTGAGGCATTGTTTTGTGCAAGGAACAGCAAGGGAATGTGTGTGGCTGTGATCAAATATCTAAGAGGGAAAATGGTGGGTAACAGGATCAGAATTCATAAGGACCAGATCTTATAGCTATTTAAACTTTATTTAATGGTTTAATCTAGAGATTCAGTTTTCTATACTTCTGTAAAACAACCCTGACAATTAAATGTGCCTCAGCCTACTTGACCTTTGCAAATAGAATAGAATATTTTTATGAATCTGATTTGAGGTTAGAACTCAAAGTGATTAGTATATGTGTGATGATCATGTTTTTAGGAATTTGTGATTTCATGGCTCTGAAATTGTTTTCCACTTGATCAGTTTAGCTGGAGTCAAAACCAATAGCTCTGGCTGGGGTGGTGGCTCACACCTGTCACCCTAACACTCTGGGAGGCCAAGGCAGGTGGATGCCTGAGCTCATGGGTTTGAGACCAGTCTCACAGTCTGAGCAAGTGCAAGACCCCGTCCCTAAAAAACAGCCAGACGTTGTGGCGGGCACCTGTAGTCCCAGCTACTCGGGAACCTGAGCCTATGAGTTTGATGTTGCTATGACGCCACGGCACTGACTGAGGGTGACAAAGTGAGACTCTGTCTCAGGAAAAAAGCTCTGAAAGACACTTCGAATTTGTATTTGTCATTTACTCAAATAAACCACAATTGTCTTTGATTCCTCCATCCTTGAAATTTTACTGTATTTTGTTATTCCTATTCAGCAGCATGTCAGGACTTCTTTCCTTGTAATTGTTTCAGACTAACAACATCATCATCTACACTGTACACTACTAAATCTTACTTAAATGTTGCTTTTTTCTGTATCATAAAATTCAGACTCCTTATCTTGGTACCTCATGATCATGTCCCAACCTTTTCTAAATTGCTCAATTTTTCTTGAAATGATCTCTAGTCCTGATCTATGTATTTTTCTATCACTGTGTCTTTATGCCATTTTTTCACCCTAGTTCTCCCTCAGCTAAAAATGTACATTTTTCAAAATTAGGCCAAATCTCTCATATGTGCTGAGTATTGTTTGACTTTACCAGACTGGTATTAACTATTCTTCCACGGTATGAACATATTACTTCTGTAGTTCTTAGCCTTTTTCTCACACCTGAGATATATAACTCTTCTTTCATTAATTGTACCTCATTTATTCATACATATTATTTTAAAGGTATTAGCAATATGAATAAAAATTTAAGAAACAAAATGAAGAAAGGAGGCAGACTGAAACATGCAGAACTTGAAAAACACAGCAACTGCGGCCGGGTGAGGTGGCTCCCGCCTGTAACCCCAGCCCTCTGGAGGCTGAGACTGGTAGAACCCTGAGCTCCCGACTTCTAAACCAGCCTGAGCCACAGGGAAACCCTGTCATTTTAAAACTAGCCGGTGTTGTGGCAGGAGCCTGTAGTCCCAGCTACTCCGGAGACTGAGCAAAAGAATTGCTTGAGCCCAAGAGTTTGAGGTTGCTGTGAGCTATGACACCACCGTACTCCTCCAGGGGTGACAAAGTGAGACTCTGTCTCAAAAAAAAAAAAAAATCTAAATGGCATATCCCAAAGTTTATCTCTAATTTTATGCCAACCAATTATATAGTTGGGTTTTTTTTATTTCCTAAATACTATGTGTGAACCAGATATAGTATATTTCCAGGATTTAAAGCACATTCAAAGAATAGTTATTATAGTTTTCCAATATTATAAAATTAGCTTAAAAATATGCTCTTTTTCCCAGCACTCTGGGAGTCTGAGGCAGGTTCGAGACCAGCCTGAGCTAGAGCGAGACTCTATCTCCAAAACTAGCCAGGCGTTGTACAGAGCACCTGTAGTCCCAGCTACTTGGGAGACGAGGGAAGAGAATTGTTTGAGCCCAAGAGTCGGAGGTTGCTGTGAGCTAACATCACAGGTGCAACAAAATGAGACTCTCAAAAGAAAAAAGCAAAAACAAAAAAATGCATTTTTTAAGAAATAATCCAATGTGTTTATGACAGTATTACTAAAGTGTCCAGTATTAAAAGGCTAATTAGGTAGTCCCAGCTACTTGGGAGGCAGAGGCAGGAGACTCGCTTGAGCCCAGGAATTGGAGGTTGCTGTGAGCTGTGATGCTGCAGCACTCTATCCAGGGTGAAAGCTTGAGGCTCTGTCTCAAAAAATAAGAAAGAAAAGAATAAAGTAAAACATACTAAAAAAATAAACTAAAACTAATAACAAAAAAAAAAAGGCTAATTAACATGCTCAATAGAATGCTATGCAAATATTTAAGATAATCCAGGTGAATAATGAGCTAAAACATGAGCAAGTAAATAAAAGATTATCAAATAGTATGAACAAATTAATAGAACAATACATATATAAAACTTAATCACTCGTTTACTCTGGGGAAGAGATGAATCTTATTGAGGAGGGAGGGACCGTATTTTCTTGATTATAAATAAGTGTGTATGACCTTTATAAAGGGGAAATGTTTCTCAAAAAGGAAAAACAAATCCTCAAACAAAAATGATCATTTGAAGCAACCTTACCACCTGTTTACCCACTTAAGAAATCTGTAGGGAATCCTATGTTCAAGAACTAAGTTTTCTTTTTTCTTTCTTTCTTTTTTTTTTTTTAAACAGTCTCACTTTGTCACTCTCAGTAGAATGCTGCACGTCACAGCTCACAGCAACCTCAGACTCTTGGGCTGAAACAATTCCCTTGCCTCAGCCTCCCAAGTAGCTGGGCTTACAGGTGCCCACTGCAATGCCCGGCTATTTTTTTAGAGACAAGGTTTTGATCTTGCTCAGGCTGGTCTCGATCCCATGAACTCAGGCAGTCCACCTACCCAAGAGTGCAAGGATTACAGGTGTGAGCCATCACGCCCAGCTTACTCTTAGGTTTTCAAAGCAATATTGAAAAGGAATTCAAGAATCACTTCTAGAATTCTTCTAGAATCACTTCTAGAATTCATTATCATTTCCTAACTCTCAAAACCTTCAAAAGGTAAGTATAAGAAAAGGGGTTCGCAAATCTAATTTTGAAGTTACATTAATAAAGTAATACAAATCTAGTATATTTTATAGTTACAAATATTTGATAATGCAATGAAACTTCAGATCCAATAGTGAAGAATTTGTTTTTCAAAGAAATTTCAGTTTTTCTTATAGATGTAATATGTATACATAGAAGCCTAAGAAAAGGCAGAAGATTCTATTTTAAAATCACATTTTTTTTTTTTTTTTTAGAGACAGAGTCTCAGTCTATTGCCCTGGGTAGAGTGCCGTAGCATCACACAGCTCACAGCAACCTACAACTCCTGGGCTTAGGCGATTCTCTTGCCTCAGCCTCCCGAGTAGCTGGGACTACAGGTGCCTGCCACAACTCCTGGCTATTTTTTTGTTGCAATTTCGCCAGGGCTGAGTTTGAACCCGCCACCCTGGGTATAAGGGGCCGGTGCCCTACCCACTTAGCCACAGGCGCCTCCCTACATTTTTATTTTTATTTTTTCTTAGAGACAGTTTCACTCTGTTGCCATTGGTTGAGTGCAATGGCATCACAGCTCCCAGCAACCTTCAGCTCCTGGGCTCAGATGATTCTCTTGCCTTAGCCTCCCGAGTAGCTGGGACTACAGGCGCCCACCACAACACCCGGCTATTTTTTGTTGCAGTTTGGCCAGGATCAGGTTCAAACCCACCACCCTTTGTTTATGGGACCGGCAGGTGCCACCCCCCCACTTCTTGCCTTTGAAGTACTTTTCAATTACATCGTTGGCCTGAGATTCTTTGACATCATCCTTTAAAAAAATATTATATGCAATTTCTTACTAACTTTTAGAAATTATGCTAAGTTCAACTGTGCCTATGAAAATGTGTCACATCACTAAAATTTATCACCTCAAGACTTCAGTGTCCGGCTCGGCGCCTGAGGCTCAACGGGCTAAAGCGTCAGCCACGTACACCTGAGCTGGCGGGTTCGAATCCAGCCTGGGCCCGCCAAACAACAATGACGGCTGCAACCAAAAAATGGCCGGGTGTTGTGGTGGACACCTGTAGTCCAAGCTACTTGGGAGGCAGAGGCAAGAGACTCACTTGAGCCCAGGAATTGGAGGTTGCTGTGAGCTGTGATGCCACAGCACTCTACCCAGGATGACAGCTTGAGGCTCTGTCTCAAAAAAAAAAAAAAAAAGACTTCAGTGTCCATAAGGCTGGTAACATGGCTTTGCTATTGCCAGCTTTTTAAAAATTTCTGCAGAAAAACGTTTTTTTAATCCAAAGGCAATTATTATTATTAGTCTCATATTGTCTTCTGGTTGCATACTTGGATTAGTGAATTTATTTCTTAATTCACTACTGTTCCAGGGACTAGAAAGAGTGCCAGCTTCTAAAGAAGAGATAGGGTGATATGCTTCTGGCTCAGAATTTTTTCCTACTTGACTTTTGTGTTAAAAATACTACTAACTTTAATCCATTTCATAATATTAAACTTTAAAAATGTATAAAACTAGGACTTTTTTCCTGAAGATTGAGGATACAGGCAGGTGCACCTTTTTTACCCCGTGGCTGCTTCCTCACCCTGATGTCCTCCCGAAGGGCACCTTCCCATAGTCAGAAGAGCATTTTGAGGCAGGGGAGATTATGGAAGTGTTTAGACCAGGAAGGTAAGAACAGTAACTATAGAAATACACGTGCAGCTCAATGTATTAAATTATGCATTTGTTTTTTTCTTTTGTATCCTGATAGTTACGTTAAATTTATCAACAAGCTATGTTGTTCTAAATTATAGAATTCACCCTTGATATTCAAAAGACATTTCTTACCATTAATGACAGCTAATAATAATGTGTATTTCTGTTTAAGCATATTTATGGTTATAAAATGTAACATGACATTAATAAACTCAGTAAATGTTTGGCCTATTACAATGACTCTTTCTCAGAATTGGACCAATTTAGAATGTGAATAAAAATTATATGTCTCAACTCATTTTTCTCACGCTGATTTTTTAATGTAGCTACACTTACGAGCAATAGTAATTTAACTTAGAAAGGTAGGCTTAGAATCTTGAGAAACAACTGGGCTAATAAACTTACGTTTTGGAGGTTTAAAAGTCTGAGTCTATGTTGAAGAAGAGTGTTTATCCCAACACAGGTCTATAGTACAGATTTCTGGTCAAATCCTCTGTTAACACCACTTTTGTCAGCATTTTAGTGGATAGTGTGTCCTTTGAAAAGTTAAAATAAGAAAGAGGCTTGCATCTTAGGTGTATTTAGATACTACCAAAACCCAAGGAATTTGGAGCTTTAAGAATCGATAATTTGTTCTTTTTGGAAAGTGCTATATGTTACCCAGGCTTTTCTCAAACTCCTGTGCTCAAGTGGTCTTCCTCTGTCAGGCTCCCAAGTGGCCAGGGTTACAGATGTGCACCATAGCACTCAGCTAACTAAAGTTGGTGTGTGGCTCACGTAAGACCACAAATATAAATGTGACCCAACTAAAGTGCATTCAGACAATGGGAAAAATAAGAGGTGTTTGAATGTTGTAAAGAGTGGCTAGAGGTACTGAGAGCCTTGCTAGAAAAAATCAGACTTGTTTATTTTTTATTATACTGCCAGGCAAAACTGGGGGATTGTTTTAGGGAGGCAAATACAAATTAAAACAAGGGCTTCCTACTAATTATGGTTGTGTGCATTGTAGAAATGATTGCCTTACAAGGACCTTAAAATTGGTGAAATAGGAAAAACACTAATACTAGTCAATAAGATTTAAAAGGCATCTTTTGAAATGAAGATCAGCATATCAACTTAAAGAAATATTTACTCTAAAAAAGGAAGGCATTTGTGCTTGTTAGCATAATGAGGACAATTTTTAACTTAAGGAAATGGTAGGGAAATTCTGGATTTTTTTATTTCATAACAGTTTTTAATGGAAATAAGCATAGTTTTAACAACTGACATTATCTAAGAAAGGTACTCTGGAGAAACTTTGAGGTTTCTAGAAGCAGATGTCATTTGCCTAAGACCAATGAAATAACAAGGTTAATGAAAATATTTTTTAAAGCTTTTTTAAATTAGCATTTGTCTTCAAGAAGAATTTTTTCTTAAAGTCAGTTGGAAATCTAATATCGAGCTGGATCATTAAGTAATCATTTCCCTCTTACGACTTCAAAGGAGAATGAAGGTGGTGAATTTGGATAAACACAGGAAGGAATCCCACAAAAATAATATAATCGTACAGTTTTGATTTGAGAATTGGGTTGTATGTCAACTGGGCATTCTCTGATGTTTATATTCTAGGGTGTTTGGACATGATCAAGGCTGCAGAGTGTAGCTTGGGTTTAGAATTACCAGTCTCGGAATTTTTTTCTATAGTAAAATGTAGAGGAATTTAGCTTCGGTTGGAGCTTTTCTTACCGTACTAGGGATATAATAGCTGCTCAGTTGTTTGTTAAATGGACTGTTCCTAGGAAGATCAATCTCTCTCTGAGGTTGGCAGTGGCTTTAGTTGGTTCTGGCATCAGATATGCACGAAATACTCAATTCTGTACTATCTTTGCCAATTTTATGAGCCTAAATCATTGTTGAGACTTGATTAAACTATTACAGCTTTGCTAAGATTATTTTTGTGACATCTTTTAATGCAGGGTCCTTAGTTTTAATAGCTAAGTACTTTTTAAACAACCCCGGCTCTCTTTTAAGTTATATTTATAAACTCATTTAATCCTTACGACTACTCCATGAGAGAGGTACATTATTATACTCATGCTGTAGGTAAGGAAACGGTCATAGAGAAATAGCATCCCTAATGTCATAACTAGCAAATGGGGGAGTCAAGATTCAGGCTCAGATGGTTGCATTGCAACGTTCATTGTCTTAAGACTTAATCTAAAGCTTCTTCATATAGCCAACAAGAGGCTACAGAGACAAAACCACATCAAGTCATCAGCTAGATAATGCTTGAAATGATAGAGACCCTTTTAGGTAGCACTTGTAGTCTTACCTCATTCTCTTGTTTAGTATTGCAAACTATAATAGCCCAGTTCTTTACACAGTACACTATTTCCATTACAGTGGAAATCAGGGAGATAGTGATAATTGGCTTTCCAAAAGTGGTTTTGGAAGGGAAAATACAAACATTTTCTTACGTATTATCTCCTTTGATCAACCTTAACGGTTTCTCTACAGTTGATTTACTTTTAAGACAACTTCAAAATCAAAGACAACCTTGCTTTGGCTAATGAATTTATATTAGCTTGTTTGTTAAAAATCCAACTAGAACCGCAATTTCTTGCTGTTGATTTTTACCTCGTGAAAATGTTTCACTTGCATCTCCCCCACGGGGATCATGAGGTGCAGCCCCTTTTCCTAAGGCTGCATCTGTCTTGTGGCTGACTTCCCGGACTCGGCTCCACCTGTTGACCCAGAGCCACAGCACTTGCGCCTCTGGCTTGCCGACTGCTTTGGGAAGTCATCTGGCTTCTAGACTCTGGTTCACCTAGAAAGATCTAAGGTTGAGAATTCCTTCTTTTTTTTTTTAAACTTTCCTTCTTGTTTTAGTTTCTGTCTAAGTTTATAATGTTTTTATATGAAATGTGCTACTTAAATTTTCATAATTTTAATTTACTCAATATAGAATGTATGCTTTTATAATTTATGGTATTTGTTTTTAGTTACCATGATTTCCTTGCATATATAAGGAAAATATTCAATTGATTTAATCTGATTTAATTAACATGGCAATTTTAAGAGGTAATTCAGAATTTTTTTTTTTTTTTTTTTGAGACAGAGCTTTCACCCTGGACAGAGTGCTGTGCCATCATAGCTCATGGCAACCTCCAATTCCTGGGCTCAAGCGAGTCTCCTGCCTCTGCCTCCCAAGTAGCTGGGACTACAGGCGCCCTCCACAACGCCCGGCCATTTTTTGGTTGCAGCCATCATTGTTGTTTGGTGGGCTCGGGCTGGATTTGAACCCACCAGCTTAGGTATACATGGCTGGCGCCTTAGCCCGTTGAGCCACAGCCGTAAGTCAGAATTTTTAGATTCTTTTATCAATAAACAACTATAATTTAGAGCTCCCCTGTTTTCAAGGTGTTTAATATTCAATACTTTTATATTTAGTTTCTCTCAATTCAGAAGATAAAAGTTCTCATAAATTCTTCTTACACTATTTTGATTGTTTCTTGCTTCTGTAGGCAGGGGAGAAAACTTAAAAGTTAAGATTCATTGAAGAATTAAAAATAACATGCAAAATGAAGTAAATATAAATTAGAAGTGAAAATGAGGCTGGGTGATACCTGTAATCCTAGCACCGTGCGGGGCCGGGCGGTTGGACTGCCTGAGACCAGCCTAAGCCAGACGTTGTGGTGAGCGCCTGTACTCCCAGCTACTCGGGAGGCCGAGGCAAGGGAATTGCTTGTGCCCAAGAGTTTAAAGTTACTGAGTTGTGACGACACAGTACTCTACTAAGGGAGACAAAATAAGACTCTCAAGAAAAAGAAGTGAAAAGATTCGTTAGACATTAATTTGGTCATTCTAGGCATGACAACGTGCAAGTTATTTTCTACTGCTTTGTCCTCATTTTTTAAATGGCGGACCGTGAAATCTCCATTACTTAATCCTCATTCAGTGATGTATGTACAGTTTTCCTTCATTCAACAAGTCACTTTGTTTAGTGGCACTTTCCTGTCACTAGTCTCTTCAGCGTCATCAGGACGCATTTTACTAAGGTAATGATTGAACATGTACGAGAAACTCAAGCTTTCCCAGTGGTTTAGAAGGCCATGAAATAAAGCAGAATAAAAGGTTATAATGTAGCATATAATTTGGATTCGTATTATGCTAACGAAGTATTTAGGTGGCTAGGTAACTTTGCCAGAGGAATGACAATGTAAACAAGAACTTAGACTGTATCTCTGAGAAATCGAGTATGGTCATATTTAAATACTTGAAAGTTGTCTCTGCCATGGCTTAGATGTAAGGCATTAAGAAAGCAAGTTGCTCTTTTCTACCCTTTAGGGTTTTTTTTGTTTTTTAATTAAATCATAGCTGTGTACATTAATGCAGTCATGGGGTACAATGTGCTGGTTTTATATACAATTTGAAATATTTTCATCTAACTGGTTAACGTAGCCTTCACGGCATTTTCTTAGTTATTGTGTTAAGACCTTTATAGTCTACACTTAGTAAATTTCACATGTACCCCTACCCTTTAAGTTTTAACTAACATTGAATTTGGTTTGGTCTTGTCCCACACTTTTGTTGTCTTCATTATCACCTTACAGTTCTAGAAATTATGTATTTAACTTTGCCATTATAGAAAAAAAAAAGTTACGATTCTCTTGCCCTTGGCCAGATCAACACCTTGACTATATGAGTCATGGCTAACAAAAAGGAAAACTATCCACCCTGGAATGTGGAAAAGCAAAGTGGCTGTAAATGAAGGAAATTAGAATTTTAAAGTTTTATTAGACAATACATTTAACTGAGTCAATAGAGCAATCTGGAATGCTGAATAAGTTTGAAGTTTACAATTGTTATAAACCTTGTTTTAATATTTCCTAAAACAATTTTAATAAAAATTTCAGTATTCAAACGTGTTTTCTTGCCAATAAAGAGTATGCAGGATATCATTAAATTTTATGAGTAAAGCTCTTAAAGTAGTCTTCTCTTTGCCTTCCTCATTTTTAGTTACATGCAGTTCATTGTGGCCCCAAAATAAGAAAGTGGAAAATTCTAGAAGTAAGTGATTCTTAAATTTTAAATTGTGACCCATTCTGACTAGCCTAATGAAATCTCACACCATCCTTCCCAGGATCCGAGAATGTTCCTTTGTCCAGTTTATCTGCATTGCGAACGCCACCTGCCCATCAGTCACTTGGTAGCTTTATTCCATAGTGAACAGAATTATATTATCCATCATTTCACCAAACATTTGAAAGATGTATAATCTAAAGAATTCAAATTACAAACCTTTCCAGTAGTGATCTATTGGTTTAAAGGAAAACCATATACTTATAAATTTCTCCTAGTTCCAAAAACTGTCTGGTTCGAAGGAGATTGGCTTTTGATCATGGCTAGTAATAGAGCAGGACAGTTTTATTCATATGCAAATATAATTTTAAGAGTGTGATCATCTGAGGTTGTGATAATTTGAGGTTTAAAACTGTAAATGAAAATAAATATAGTTTTGTTTCATCGAAAATAGTTACTGAAATGTGTACTACTTTAAATGGCTTGAGAGTTTTCTGTTTGCATTTTTCAAGCGAGGTAATCTTTATTATTAAAGGCGTATTCTAATCCCAGTACTCAACTATAGTCTAAAACATAGTACCTGCCAGCAAAGAACTTTAACCTAGATGGGAGTATGATACTGACATACAAAAACACCTAGAGAATAATGGAATGTAAACTGTCTTGCTAACTTATGGTAAAAGCTCAAAAGATACATGAATTTAAACGCAATCAGAGAAAACTTAAGAAGGGGCAGAAGACAAGTTGAGCTTTAAAATGAATAAGATTGATCAGGTAATATGAAGGAATGATAACTTGCAAGTGCAGAAAACAACATAAATTAAGGTCATGGTCAAGTAAGAAGTAGCAAAGTAGACACAGTAGAACGGAAGCAGAGAGTGGATTTTGGAGCATAGAGGGGAGTGAGTACAAGCCTGTTTGAGACAATTTTCCTTCCTTTGCATGAGGTACCCTCATTTCCAACCAAAATGAGTAATCAGATTGCCTTCAGCCATTTTTTTTGTTTTTTGTTTTTTGGTAAGACAGAATTTATTCACAGAAAAGAATACAGAAAACACTAAGGCTCCTGGTAGAGGGAGAGAATTCTAGTGGGGAGAGAGAAGCTCTCTCCGTTTCTCTCC
>CAUYON010076777.1:0-28668 GCA_963573935.1 Arctocebus calabarensis
TTTTTGAGACAGAGCCTCAAGCTGTCACCCTGGATAGAGTGCTGTGGCATCACAGCTCACAGCAACCTCCAATTCCTGGGCTCAAGCGAGTCTCCTGCCTCCACCTCCCAAGTAGCTGGGACTACAGGCGCCCACCACAATGCCTGGCCATTTTTTGGTTGCAGCCGTCATTGTTGTTTGGCCAGCTCAGGTGTATGTGGCTGGCACCTTAGCCCGTTGAGCCACAGGTGCCGAGCCTATCTGGGTATCTCTTATCCCAGGCAAGTTGACACATAAAATTAGCCATCACAGATCTCTATAATAAAATGCTGTAGAGTGGGTGGCTTATAAACAACAGAAATTTATTTCTAATCGTTCTGGAGGGTGAAAATTCTAAGATCATGGTTCTGGTATACTCTATGTCTAATTAGAGACCAATTCCTAGACAAGTTAAATTTAGTTATAATCTCATATAGCACAAGAAACAAGGGATCTCTCTGAGCTCTTTATGAAGGCCCTAATACCTTTTATGAATGATCAGTCCTCATGACCTAATCACGTGTCAAAGATCTCAAATCCTAATGCTATCATTTTGGGGTTAGGATTTTAACATTAATTTGGGGGCAAGGATAAAAATTTTCAGATCACAACAGCTTCTAAGATCACTTCCATTTTGTATGATTCTATAAAACCGTAATAAACTCCTTGACATTCTATTTATACATTGAATCATTTTTCCTAATGCCTTCTAGTTTTGAAGACTATCTAAAGAGGAAATATTTTAGTTTTGGTATACAGTGAAATACCACATACTTCCAATATTCACATTGCATATAAATTTACTTTTATTATTGTGCATTCCATAATTGCTCATTTATCTCAAGTAGCGTGAAAAGGAACTTGAAGATAAATGGAAACTTGGTTCCTGCTTTCTTTTCTCTTCTCTCTTCCCTAGCATTTATGGCCCCAAAGAAGAAGAAACATCCTATGGAGATTAATATCTTTCTTCTTCTACCCATATCATCATTTTCTTAAGCACCGGTGGTTAAGATTATTGTAAAAGAAAAGTTCTGCATTAATAATTTGATAAAGTATTCACAGATGGAAATTAGGGAAATATATGAAAATTTTAAGGAGATTTAGTAAGAAGTTATAGTTCTTTTTTCTGAAATCTATCAATCTGTGTTTAAAGAGACAGTATAATGGGAAATTGAAATGTGATTATACTTTTCAAACTAGTATTTCTCTAATAGAAGTTTGCAAATCTAGGAATATTAATATCATCTTTTTGTTTCTATTAGGTCATTTTTACTTGAGAGTCTATAAGACAGTTCATGAGTTTTATTCTTTTTGTTTGTTTGTTTGTCTTTTTAGACAGAGTCTCGAGCTGTCATCCTGGGTAGAGTGCTGTTCCATCACAGCTCACAGCAACTTCAAACTCTTGGGCTTAAGTGATTCTCTTGCCTCTTACTCCCAAGTAGATGGGACACAATGCCCAGCTATTTTTGGTTGTAGTTGTCATTGCTGTTTTAACATTGCCCAGCTATTTTTTGGTTGTAGTTGTCATTGCTGTTTGGCAGGTCTGGGCTAGATTGCAACCCACCAGCTTCAGTGTACGTGCTGGCTCCCTAGCCTCTGAGCTATAGGTGCTGAGCCTCTTCATTTTTATCACTGAATGCTAGGTATATCTAAGGAAATAATTTTTTTGAATTTGAAGGGGAAATAACTCTCAACAAATATAAAGAAGAATTAGTCTTCTTATACTAACTGAACAGTTCTCCAGTTATGCCTTGCATATATTTTTTTGAAAAATACTACCAAATAAAAGGTAACTTCATTCATCATTTTAATTTATTTATGTAGGCCTGTTGTAAGGAGAAATTCTAGTGGGCATACAAAGAAAAGGTGTCATAATAATATTCAGAACTGAAATTATAAAATGTTACTTAACATCTTTCCACACTACTTCACATTTTAAGAATACTTTTTGTGCAATGTAGAGTGGCATGGCAAAACTAGACAGTTATAAATATTAGCCAAATAAAATGGGCTTTGTGAGAATTGCCTGAGAAACTTCGCACTAGAATTCATTTTATACTGTTGCTTACAAAAAGATAGAGTAAATTTAATTTCTCATATTCTTACCACTAAGCACAACTAAAATCCCTGGGCATTACATCACAAACAAACATAAGAAGACTCTGAAGAGTAGAAAGAAGTCACATCTGCTAGAGACCAGGGGCCCAAGGAATGTCACTCCCACAGTGGTGAGTTTTCTGGGCTTTCTTTTCTTTTCTTTTTCTTTCTCTTTTTTTTTTTTTTTTTCCTGATATACCCCTATGGTTAATGGAGAAGCTGATAACCAAGAAATACCAATGGGTGCATACAAAAACAGACGTAAGAAAAGCTCATCTTTCCAGCCAAAGAACCAAGAAATGGGCACTCTAATAGATAGAAAATATTTAGAGAAGAATATGTCTCCTCCTGCCAATACCATGGAAAAAAGCTAAAGTTCATGTCCACCCCTATCACAAACAAGTCAAGTGGAGAACCACAACTTCTGCCCTTACCTGTTTTGGGCACAACTAGATGTCCCAAACATTCACTAATGGGGTGGTGTTAGAGAAGGAAGAGTAGAGAACTGGGACTAAAAATCCTTTCTTCCTCCTTCGCCTACCATTTCAGTAGAAGGCTTCCACCCCTTCCTCCACCTGTAAGTAATGACAATTCCTTACTCTCCCTATTGGAGTACTTTCAGAGGAGACCTAATTAACTTCTCAGACTCCTGACTCAACCCAGGAGTAAAAGGAGGACCCTCTCCCACTGGGTGTCAATGGAAGCTCTTACCCTTTTGTGATAGTCCATTACAAAATAGATAAATAGCCTGAGTAAACCACTAAAAAGTCACACAAAGGAATAGAAAAGAATTCCATACATAAATAAAAATAAAGTTCTAAATATGTTCAAATAACTCATAGGAATGTAGGAAAAAATGAAAAAAAACACAAGAAATGGAAGGCAAAAATAAAAGGATTCATACTAGCATAACAATAGTTACATTAAATTTAAATTATCTAATTTTACAAATTAAAAAACAAACATTTGCAAATTGGATTTTTTTCATTTTTTAAATTTCAAAATGTTAAGGGAGTACAAATGTTTAGTTACATGGCTTGACTCAGGGCTGTAAATATGTTCATCACCTGTACCCATTAAGTGGGCTTTTGCCCCTCTGCTTCTCCTCTCTCTCTCTTGCTTGATTTCCAATGACTTGTACTCCCTTCTATGCACTTCTGTGGCTATCAGTAATTCCAATTTATTAGAGCATACATGTAGTATTTGTTTTTCCATTCTTGAGATACTTTGCATAGGATAATATCTACAGTTCCTTCAAAATTGCTTTCAAATGCATTAATTCATCCTTTTTTATTGTGAAGTAGCATTACATGGTATACATAAACCACATTTTGTTATTCCAGAGAAGAAGGAATGCTTATAGACTTTTGGTGGGACTGCAAATTAGGACAACCTGTTGTATGGAGACGTTGCAGCAGGTATATAAAGGAAAGGTATCATAATAAAATTCAGGGGAATTTACATCTTTATTATGTTGAGTTTTCCAATCCATTAATACAGAATGTCTCTCCATTTATTTAAAAGTATTTTCTTTCATCAGTGTTTTGTAGCTTTCAGCATGTACATGGTGTACATGCTTTGTTAGTATTTGATTATTTTAGTAATCAAAAATGGTATTATATTTTAAATTTGTTTCATTCAATTAAAAATACAACGTATTAAATGTACAGACTTGAAGGAAATATTCTCAAGCCACATATCTGACAAAGGAATCATACCTAGAATATATAAAGAACACTCAATACTCAATGGTGAATAGAAACAAACATTTCAATAAGAAAATGAAGAGAAATTTCCCTGAAGATGATATACAGATTGCAAATAAGCACATGGAAAGATGTTCAACATCACTAGCCATCAGGAAAATTAAATTAAGAACTCAGTGAGCTGTTACTTTGCATACCTATGAGAACAGCTAAAATTAATACACACCTACACGCAATAACAAATTATGGAAAGAATACTAACAAACTGAATCTTCCATACATTGCTGATAGGAATATAAAGTCACACAGCTCCTTTACCAATTCTTTTGGCAGTTTACAAAACTTATAATGACATGTTCTATAAATTGCATTATTATGCATTTATCCTAGAGAAATGAAAACTTAGATCGGCACAAAAACCTATGCACTACTCTTCATAACAGCTTGATATATAATAGTCCAGAATTGGAAACAACACAAGTGTCCTTCATCAGGTAAATGGCTAAGAAGGTGGTACATACATATAATGAAATACTGCTTAGTAACGGACCATTGACACACCCAACTTGAATGAATCCCTGGGGAATTATGTGAATGAAAAACTCTGATTTAAAAAAGCCATATGCTCTGATTCTATTTATATAGTGTTCTCAAAAAGTCACATTTATAGAAGTAAGAAACAGATTAGTGGTTGCTGGGGGTTGGGGATAGTGGAAAGGAAGGGAAGAGAAATAATGTGTTAAAGAGACTTATAACTGTACACATACATTGTACAATATCAATTTCTTGCTTTTGATATAAGATATAAGTTGGAGAAAATTGAAGGAAGAATGCACAAGACTTATCTTTGAAACTTCCAGAGACTCTAAAATTATTTCAATAGTAAAAATATAAATTGATTCTAAATCCAATAAAATGAAATTTCAGAATACTTTAAATAGGCAGGTAACCGTATGAAACCAAAGTTAATACAGAGCACATTTTTACCTAGAAAGAGCAAGATTGGAAATGGGATATGAATTACAGTTATGCCTGTATGCCTGGGTACATTTAAAGAAGAACCAATTCATTTTTCTTTCCTTTTAAATTTCAGATTAATATGAGGATACGTATTATTAGGTTACACTGTTTGCATTTGTAAAGTCCTAGTTGTAGCTGTGTCCTACACCCTGGAAGTGTGTCATATACCTGTGCATTGCACTACTTTGGTGGGAACTTGCCAAACCCCTTCCCTCGACCTCCAACTTGAATTTAATTGACTTTTTCTCTCATGTAGGACTATAGCTGTTAATATGTTAATTTCAATTTATTATTGATTTTGTGTATGTGATGTTTGTTTTTTCCATTCTTGTGGTACTTTGATTAGGAGATGGTTCTCCAGATCCTTTCAAGTTGTTATAAACGATACAAAATGTCCATCTTTTAATGACTGAATAGTATTCCATGGCATACATACACCACTGTTTTTTAATACAATCATGGTTTAAAGGGCATTTGGTTCATTTCCACATATTTGTGATTGTGAATTGAACTGCTATAACTATTCGAATGCAAATGTCCTTGTCATAAAATCACTTTTCTTTCCTTTGGGTAGATGCCTAGTACTGGGGTTGCAGCAGCAAATGGAAGGGCTACTTTTAGTTCTTTGAGAAATATCCTTTCTTTCTGTAAAGATTGTACTAGTTTGCAGGTCCACCAACAGCACATGAGTGTTCCCTTTTGTTTGCGCCCACACCAGCATCAGGTACTTTGGGATATTTTGATGTGAGCCATTCTCACTGTGGTTAGGTGATATCTCAAAGTGGTTTTGATTTATATTTCTTTGATAATTAGGGAAGATGAACTTTTTTTTCATGTATTTGTTGACTATTGATCTGTACTCATGAGGAAATATTTTGTTTATGTCTCTTACCCAGTTTTTAATGGGATTGTTTGCACTTTTCCTATTGATTTGTTTCAGTTCACTGTAGATTCTAGTTGTTAGCCTTTTGTCAGATTTGTAGTATGGAAATATCTTCTCCCACTCTGAAAATTGTATCTATGTTGATTATATCCTCAGCTGTGCAGAAACTTTTTAACTTGATCAGGTTCCATTTATTTGTTTGTTGTTGTTTGTTGTTGTGATTGCCAGTGGGATCTTTTTAATAAATTCTTATCCTAGGCTGATCAGGTTCAGAGTTTTCCCTATACTTTCTTCTAAGGTTTTTATAGTTCCATATCTTCGATTTAAATCTTTGTCCATGGTGAGTTAATTTTTGTAAGTAGTGAGAGGTGAGACTCCAATTTTAGTGTTTTATATCTGGCTAACCAGTTCTCCCAGCACCCTTTGATATTCTTTTCCTCAGGGTATACTTTAGTTTGCTTCAGCAAAAATAAGATGATGATATAAGATCTAGGCTCTCCATTCAGTTCCATAGATCTATGTCTCCATTTTTATACCAATACTATGCTGTTTTCATCACTCCAGACTTGTAGTGTAACCTGAAATCTGCTACATGATGTCTCCAGATTTGTTTATTTTCATAAAATTGTGCTGGCTATATGAGGTTTTTTTTTCTGGTTCCATATTATGCTTACAACATTTTTTAAAGATCTTCAAAGTATGACATTGGTATTTTAATAAGGATTTTATCAAATCTGTAGATCGTTTTGTATAGCATGAACATTTTAACAATGTTGATTATTCCCAGCCATGAGCATGATATATTCTTCCATCTGTTAATATTTTCTGATATTTCTTTTCTCAGTGTTCATAGTTGTCTTTGTACAGATCCTTCACATCCTTTGTTAAATATACCAATTCATTTTTCTTTTCTTTATTTGGCAAGTTGTTTTCTCCAAAAACAAAATGAAAACAGAAACAATAGACTACATTCTGTAAAGGACTACAGAATGTCGGAGGTTTTTATATAAAGCCTTTTCTACTAATAAAATATCTTAAAGTAAATCATAATTATTAAACTATAAAGGTTTGAGATGACTGAGATGCTAACTACCTTCATTTAAGAATTATACACTGAGGGTGGTGCCTGTGGCTCAAGGAGTAGGGCGCCGGCCCCATATACCAGAGGTGGTGGGTTCAAACCCGGGCCTGGCCAAAAACTGCAAAAAAAAAAAGAATTATACACTGAGTTTGTTTATTGAAACCTCACACTGTACCCCATAAACATGTACAATAATATATGTGTCAATTATGAACTAAATAGATTTTAAGAATTAAAAATAGTTAATTTTGTTTTGGCTTATTGGCATAAAATTCTATTATTCAGTATACCTATTTATTCTTTTCAATCATATTTTATGTGGTATATGTTCATTATTTTAATAGCCAGAACTACTAAGTTTTCTATGCTTACAAAACTTCCTCTTGTATTTCTGCTATAAAGACATGGATTGGGAATCGAAGAAGGAAATATCGTTTGATGGGGATTGAAGTTCCACCTCCAAGAGGAGGTCCTGCTGATTTCTCTGAGCAGCCCCAGGCTGGTTCGCTGTCTGCACTCACACGAGGAGAGGAAGCTAGGCCTGAAGTAGGAGAGGATAATGACAGAAATTATGAAGTATCCATCTCTTTGTCTGAAGGAAGTTCTCAAGGTACTTTATGTGCTGACCCTCCTAATAACAGAATTTGTAAATTTGATGCATTTTTCACTTGCTTTTCAGCTCACTGAAATTAAAATCTAGTTTTTAATATACTAAGCCAATCATTTGAAAGTAAATATGTATTTTTTGGTTGATAACTTAATTTTTTTTTATTCTACAGGTTTTGAAAAATAAAAGTAAAATTATTATTAATCTATATTCATGGAAAACAATATATGCATATAGTAATAGTAGTCACAGAAATGACAACAGGGAGCCTCAGGTACAAAGACAAAACACAAGAATCACCAGATATTTAAGAAAAGTAACATCTTGAAAGTGTTAATAAACTCAAAGTCAAGAAACCCAAGTAAACAGAATTAATAGCACACCAAAAAGCCTTTTTAAGTGTCATAATTATTATCTTCACAGGTACAAGAGAAGACATTATACTCACAATTGAAAAGGCTTTCACATAAAAAAAAAACTACTTGAGCATCTTTTAATTATAAACATAAACTTTAAATCATAAAGATATAAATATATAAATTATAAGTAGAAGAATGAAACAACTAATGACTGTATTAGAAAGTAGGAATATTAAAAATTAAGCAATCTTTCATCATATACTGCAAAAGGCAGAAAATAAAGAGATATAGAAAATAGCTCCATAAACTCAAAAATAATTATGGTAGATGTTGAAGAATTGCAGAGTAAGAGGACAAAATGTCAAAAAGAAGAAATACCAAAAGAATAGTAGAAGAAAATTTTCCCCTAGAACATTTTCAATGCCTCCACCTACACAGTCTGACACATCAAGTCATCACAAAGAACATTAATCTACCACAATAATAATCTCCTACATTTAGAAATATTGGTTATAACAATTCACACATTAGAATCAAGTAAATGATTATTTTTATTTTATTGAAATTGTAGTCAATTTATGTTAGAGCATTATAAATACATTGTAATGATAGAATGTATGGGATAATGTTATGATCACCAGGTTATTACCCAGACAACCTGGATATAACTTCTAGCTTTTGCGTTTGCTGCTTATGTGACTTTGAGAAAAGTATGTTAATTCATTGAGCTTTAGTTTTTTTTATCTGCAAAAAAGAATCAAACTGTATCATCTTTATAATCTTTCTCAGTGTTTCCCTGAATGAGAATTAAAATAATACCATCGAGGTACACCATTTGTCCATCAGCAGCATCTTTCATTTGCGTTCAAGTATACAAACATTTCTTTGCTAGACAACTTTCTTATTAAAACTTTTATTAAGGTTTAATTTACATATTATAAAAACTAACCATGTTAAATACAGAAGTCAATGATTTTCAGCAAATTTTGTAAATTTGTACAATCATCTCCATCACTAAAATCCAATTTTAGATGATTTTCATCACTCCAATTACTCCATTGAGTTCATTTGGAGTCAATCTCCCCCTAAGGCTCAGCTCCAGAACCACTGAGCTGCTTTCTGATCATGCAAAATTGTCTTTTCTGGGCATTTAATATAAATTAAATCATATATAGTCTTTTTGCATCTGTAAGTGAAAATCTGAGGAAGAATCATTCATTTTCCTATTTTATTTTTCTTTTATCCAGTCCTATTTAGGATAGTAAAGCCATATTTTCCAGTTCCTTGTTTCCTTTATAATTTTGTATATGGTGTTTTCTGATGTTACAATTTTTGTTTATAATTGGTATGTTATCAAGTCTACCAATACTTTTCTTCCAGGTTTCTAATTCTGGTGTCATGATTACAAAGTCCTTCCATGTACTACAGTTGTGTAAGCATATCCTTATATTTGCCTCTGGTATCCTTATGGCTTCATCTTTGCAAGTTGACATTGTTTCATGTAATATTTACTTCGCTTTAAGATGTATGAAAAAGGCTCAGTGCCTGTAGCTCAGTGGCTAGGGCGCCACCCATATACACTGGATCTGGCAGGTTCAAACCTGGCCAGGGTCTGCCAAACAACAATGACAACTACAAGAAAAAAATAGCCAAGCATTATGGTGGACTACTGTAGTCCCAGCTACTTGGAAGGCTGAGGCAAGAGAATCACTTAAGCCCAAGAGTTTGAGGTTTCTGTGAGCTGTGACAGCATAGCACTCTACTAAGGGCAACATAATGAGACTCTGTCTAAAAAAAAAAAAGTATGAAAAAATACCTAGTTTTATTCATACAAATGGCTAACTATTTCAGTTGTCCTTATACTATTTGTTGAATAATCCATCCTTTTTCCAGTGAATTTAAATGAGTTTTATATCAAATGTACTCACACATTTGCAAGGGTACATATATAGATATACATGTGAAAACATACAGGTGAATCAAATTCTACTTATATATAAATATATATATGCAGACATACATATGAGGATCAAATTCCAGATTTCCTATTAAAGTACCTTGACCTGATTATTGATACTTGTGCCTTTAAAAAGTCTTAATATTTGATGGTGCTCTCATTTTTCTTATTAACTGTTGTAGCACATTGGTTCTTTAGAATTGTTTATTCATAGCTTTTCCTAATCTTCTTTACGCATATGTAGTTGATATTACATTAAATTGATAAGAGATGTAGGGATATAAATTGAATTTTACATTTTTTAAGTTTTTAAATTATTCTGGGTACTTAATATCTGTGTATTTTTATAGGGCACACATGATGTTTTGATACCTGTATAAAATGTGAATTAATCAAATAAGAGTAATTGAGTATCTCTCCCCTCATTGTAGATGGTATCACAACATCCATGTAAAGCTGTCCAGTTGATAATATGGGTATGAAATTCAGAAGAAGTATTAAAACATGAGAAGAAAAGTGGGAGTCATCCATACCAAGGCCAAAAACATCTAGCCACAGAAATAGAAGGTTTAGTTAAGTGAAAAACTGAAAACTGAGTAAGAACAATGGAAAAGGACTGCTTGTGGATAAATATCCAAATTTAGGGGCTAGGGGAAAACAGTAGCCATTGAGGGGACAGAGCAAAATAGCAGAATTGAGACAGCCTCTTTGCAGCCATGGGAAGTGAGATTGGGGAGAAAAGACTCTGGGCACCATGGCTTGTGGGCTCTGCCCACAAACATTGCTTGAGGGCCATAGGGAGGCAGCAGAAGACTTCAGAACACCAAGAGGAGGACAGAAGCAGTGGAGAACCAGCAAGTACTTGCATGTGGGCATAGTTGGCAACAGTTTACAAGGAGAGAAGAGAAGTTCTGCCCTGTGTTGTTGTTTTTTTTTGTTGTTGTTGTTGTTGTTGGTTGGTTGGTTGGTTTTGTATTTGGGCACTTGGTTGAGTTATATTGGAAGAGCTTGGGTGAATCTCTCTTGGGTGAGATTTTGAACAGCATCTAGGGGCAGGGATAGAGTCACCAGGTGGAATGAAGATAATGAAGATTTCGCTGTTGGGCTGCAGGTGGGGTGTAGCCATTGTGGGAAATCTGCCTTGCCGGCTCAGCCCCCGCCGGGCCTTGGCATGCCTGATAAGCAGGGCAGCTACTTCTGAGGACATTTGAATTACACACGCTTTCCTGGGATAGCCACTGAGTAGCGAAAGGACACGGTTTTGAAAGATCCAGGTGTGTCTATTAAGTGGGCTGAGGAGAGCTTCAGCCTCCCAACCCTGCAGGTATTGAGGGCAAAGAATAAGGAAGATGGGACCAGGTTTTCTTTGCAAGACAGAGGCTTCTAGTCTCTATCTTATACAGCTATGTCAGCATTGTGATTAGCATCTTATACCCCAGAAAATCACCTGCTACTAAAGTAATATGCAGCAAATTATATATATATTTTCCCATTTTAAAAATATTAATTCAACTTTCACCCCATAGATTTTTCACTTTTGTTTTTCTTTTTTCTCATGTAATTATAAATTTTCGTTACTTCCCTCTTTAATAATAAGAGCTTCATTGTTGCTAGTTTTTCTACCTGTTATTCTTTTTTCCTCCAATTTTATACCTTAAGGTATTTGTTTGTTTAGTTTGTTTGGATTATAGTATTTTTGTTTTTCCTCTCTATTTTGTGAATGTGGGATCTTGTGTCTGTGCAGGCTGGCAAAGAGCATCAGACCTCCAAGGAACCACCCACCCAGCCCCCCAGAGATTGGGATTTGTGGATGTAGGTCAAATTACCCTACTGTATACCACTATTACTCCTGTCTCTCTCTTTCTCTTCCTCCTTCATTTTTTCCCTTTTACTCCCCTCATTTCTTTTGTCTTTTCTCTTCTTTTTTTTTTTTATCATTTATCCTTTAAGCTCTTCACTCTTCCTTTTAGTCCTTTACCATAAGGACATTTTGACTCCTTAGGTCAGAGGCATGATAACTTAAAGACCAAGAGTAGGGGCTGCACCTGTGACTCAACAGAGTAGGGCACTGGCCCTATATGCCGGAGTTGGCAGGTTCAAACCCAGCCCTGGCCAAAACCTGCAACAACAACAACAAAAAAGAAAGACCAAGAGTAAGTAAGGGAAATGAAAAAGCAGGGCAAGGAAACAGACAAAAAGAAAACACTCATGATGAAGAAACAGTAGGAAAAGTCCTGCCATCATGAAAAACCAGAACAGAGCACTCCCCAAAGGATCATGAGGTAGCTACTGCAGAGGATTCCACTTATTATAAGGAAATATAGAAATGACAGAACTATAAGAAAGGGAATTTAAAGTATGGATGATGAAACAAGTAAGGAAATTGCAGAGAAAGCAGAAAATAACCAAAAGGAAATCTAAAAACAGAATCAAATAAGAAACAAACTATAAGAAGAATATAGGGGAGTTTAGGAATCTATCTTATAGAAAAGATATTTAGGATTTTAAGGAATTGAAACAGTCAATCAGAGAACTTAAAGATGCATAGAAAGTATCAATAACAGATTAGACAATGCAAAAGAAAACACCTCAGAGGTAGAGGATAAAGCTCTTGAGCTAACACAGGCAGTTAAATAGATGGAAAAAAAGAAATAGAAAAATGTTCACTGAGAGACTTATGGAACATCATGAAGTGCTCAAACATATGAGTTATAGGTATCTCAGAAGGGGAAGAAGAACACCCCCAAAGAATGGAAGCCCTCCGAGAGGATATCAGAACTGAAAAATTCTCACGTATCACCAAAGATTTCATCAAACACCTTTCAGAGGGATATGGAATCCCAGGTCATCTCAGCTCAAACAAAAGTTCTCTGAGACACATTGTCCTGAACCTGTCCAAAGTCAAGATGAAAGAGAAAATTCTACAAAGAGCCACAAGTAAATGCCAATTGACCTACAGGGGCAAATCCATCAGGGATATTGCAAACTTTTCAAATGAAACTTTTCAAGCCAGAAGAGAATGATCATCTACCTCTAATCTACTTAAACAAAATTATTTTCAGCCGAGAATTCTTTATCCTGATAAGCTAAACTGTAAAATTGATGGAGAAATCAAATCTTTTACTGATATGCAAACATTGAGGAAATTTCCTACAACACCAGCTCTACAGGAAATACTTAAACCTATTCTACACACTGACTATCCCAATGGACCATCAGCAAACTTAACACCCACAAATTAAAGGATAAAACCTAGATTCCATAATGATGGAAAAGATTAAACTAAGCAATGTACTTTCACAAAATAAGATGAACAGAAATCAACCACCCTTACCAATTCTCTCAGTAAGTGAGGATGCCTAGAATTCCCACTGAAGAGGCATAGGCTGGCTGAATGCATAAAAAAACACAAGCCATATATTTGATGCCATAGGAGACACATCTAGCCTCAAAGGACAAAGTAAAATTTAGGGTTAAGGGATAGAAAACAACCTTTCAGACAAATGGGAATCAGAGGAAAGGATGGGTTGGAATCTTATTTTCAGATATAAGTGCATTTAAAGCAAGTAAATTCAAGAAGGACAAAGATGGACACTTCATATTGGTCAAGGAAACAATAGAAAAAAAGATGTTTCAATTCTTATTTATGCACCCAACTTAAATTCTCCCAGATTTATGAAACAGAGTTTATTTAGTCTGAGCAATGTGATATCCTATAGCACTATAATACCAGGAGACTTTAACAGTCTTCTTACAGAGCTGGATAGATCCTCTAAACCAGTGGCTCTCAAACTTCCTAATGCTGCTACCCTTTAATACAGTTCCTGTGGGTCATGACCCAAAAGGTGAGAACCACTGCAACAGAAACTAAACAAAGATACGAGAGACTTAAATGTGACCCTAAAATAACTGTGGCTAATAGACATACACAGAACACTCCACCCCAAAGCTAAAGAATGTACATTATTCTCTTCAGTTCATGGAACATTCTGCAAAACATGTCATATCCTTGGACAAAAATCAAACCTCAACAAAATGAACACAATTGAAATTATACCTTGTATCTTCTCACATCACAAGGCAATAAAGGTAGAACTCAATTCCAACAGAAACTTTCATCCCTTTTATACTTTGAATCAGACAAAAGCTTGATAACCAGGAGCTACCAAGACCTCAAATTAATCAACATGAAAAAAACCAATAATCCCATATATCAATGGGTAAGAGAGATGAATAGAACCTTCTCTAAGGCAGATTAATAGCTAAGAAATATAAGAAAAAATGCTCATTGTCCCTAATTATTAGAGAAATGCAAATTAAAAGCACCCTGAGATATCATCTAACTCCAAGGAAAATGGCCCAGATCACAAATTCTCAAAACTGCAGATGGCTGGCATGGATATGGAGAGAAGGGAACACTTTTACGCTGCTGGTGAGACTGCAAACTAATACAACCTTTTTGGAAGGAAGTAAGCAGAACCCTCAAAGAACTCAAACTAGGCTTCCCATTTGATCCTGCAGTCCCGTTATTGAGCATCTACTGAGAAGCAAAAAATCATTTTACCGTAAGGACACCTGTACTAGACTGTTTATTGCAGGTCAATTTACAATCACCAAATTGTGAAAATAGCCTGAATGCTCACCAACCCAGGGATGGATTAATAAGCTGTAGTATATGTATACCATGGAATACTATTCAGCCACTAAAAAAGATGGAAACTTTTGTGTTAACCTGGATGGAAGTGGAATACATTATTCTTAATAAAGCATCATAAGAATGGAGAAACAAGAATCCTTTGTACTCAATTCTAATATGAGGATAATTAATGACCTAGTACATGGTGGAGGGTGGGGGAAGGTGAGAGTAGACAGAGGGAAGGAAGGAGGGGGCTGGGGGTTCACAGTGTGTGACACATCTTTTGGGGGCAGAACACCAATATAAGAGAGATTTTACCTGACAAATACAGTTTATGTAACCTGCTTCAAAAATTTTTTTTAAAAGAATAGGTTGCTTACCCTATAAAATACTATATCACAGGACCCCTCCCATTTTAAGAAATTTACAAGGGATCCTGAGAGTACTGGAAGAAACAAATTTACATACTTACTGACCAACTAATGTCACTAGGAAAAATAATGAAAAAAAGTTTTCAGAATAGGTGAATGATAGATATCCTGTTAATTTATCACCCCTAGTCCATCACCATTCTCCAGGTAACCAGAAGTGGATTAAAGATTGGAGCCTGAGCCTACTGGAACCATGATGAAAAGGGCCCTAGTTGGTGATCCTCAACAGTGAAGGTGAATGGTATCCCTGCCTGGATACATCACTCATGTGTGAAACCACTCCGTGATGGCAAGTAGATGGTCCAATGACACCCAAAGCATCCAGACCCTCTTACCCTGATAAAACAAACAACAACCCTTCCCCAGTCACATACCTAACTGGTCCACACATGGCAGAAGCTTGAGGATGAACAGCAACGGCATGGGACTGATTACTGATTATTTGCTTTAGACTTTTTCACCTTCCTTCTTTAATCTAAGGTGTAAGACATGATGAAGGTTGTGATAAGTATATCCAAAAGGTAATCCAAACTGGAAAAACTGTCAAAATTGTGTTATTGGTTTACTATTATTACAAATATACAAGAAAGCCTGAAAGTACTTCAGGTACCCCCAGTGGGCCAGGTATTTGCTACAATCCTTCTGAACCCCCAGAGCAAACTGAATTTGCTACATGGTATACTGATATCCCTAGAAAGGCAATAACTCAAGTTATAACAGAAGGAATACCTGAAGAAATAAAATAATAATAATAATAATTTTGCAATACATATAGACATGTGTTTTTTATATTTTCAATAATAGCCAGAATGAATTTTTCCATGTAGAAATATTATATATTTCTGAATAATTATTTCTATGTATTTCATATTTTGTGTTCTCATGTTAAATTTAATTCTCTAATTGTTAATGGTATACAATAGATATTTGTATATTGAACTTAAAATAAAATAGAATAATGGTAAATATTTAAAAAAGAATTAGACGACCTTTATTTCCTGTCATATCTGTTATTACCCAGTGTAAATGTCTGAGTTAATTTCTTATGATTAATATTTTCTTGAATATACAAAAAAAATTCATCCCCACACAAAGGCATGGAAACTAAACAACCTTATGCCAAATGACAGTTGGGTTAAGGAAGAGCTATAAAAGGAAATCATTAACTTCCTTGAGCATAACAACAGTGAAGACACAATATACCAACTGAAAGCCTGTCCACTTAGAATTGGAACCAGACAAAGATGTCCACTATTGCCACAACAATTCAACATATTGCTGGAAGTTCTAACCAAGTGCATCCACTTGGGGGCACAGGGAGTCAAACTCATGCTCTTTGCACGATCTTATGTTTAGAAAAACCCAGAAATCCAGAAACTCAAACTTCTGGAATTGATCAGGAAATACAGTAACATTTCAGGTCATAAAATCAATGTCCACAAATCAGTAGCCTTTGTATATACCAATAACAGCCAGTTGAGAAACAAGTGAAGAATACAATTTCTTTCTAAGTATCTTCAAGGAAAATGAAATACTTAGGAATACACGCAGCAAAGAAGTGAAGGAATTTTTCAAAGAGAAATATAAAACTGTAAGAAAAGAAATTGCGGAAGACACTAACAAATGGAAGAACATACCTTGGTCTTGGCTGGGAAGAATCAACATTGTCAAAATGTCTGTTCTACCCAAAGTAATCTACAGATTTAATGCAATCCTCTTCCTTGAGAAAAATAAAATAAAATAAAATAACAACATATATATTTTGAATAACTGTAAACTATAATACCTATTTTGAATGAAACCAGGAAAAAACCTGTAAAAGTTGGAGGGATTACCCCACCAGACTTCAGGCTATATTACAAGTTCACAGTAGTAAAAACAGCACGGTATTGGCACAAAACAATAGAGACATACAGATGACATATGGAACAGAATAGAAAACACAGAGATGGAACAAATCTCTAATCGCCATCTAATATTTGATAAACCAAACAAATGCATACACTGGGGGAAAGAATCCTTATTCAATAAATGTTGATGGGAGAACTGGCTAACCACATGTAAAAGACTGAAGCTTGACCCACAGTTTTTGCTAGTTACAAAATTTGATGCAAGATGGATAAAAGACTTAAATCTAAGATATCAAATGATAAAAATCTTAGAAGAAAGCATGGGGACAATTCTTGAGGATGTTGGACTGGAGAAAGATTTTACAACAAATACTTCACAGAGTCCATTGAGACAACAAAAATTAACAAATGAGACTTAATTAATCTGATAAACATTTGCACAGCTAAAGACACAAATAAAGCAAAAAGACAACCTTCAGAATGGGAAAAGATATTTGTGGGGTATGAATCTGACAAATGGTTCATAACTAGAATCTACAGAGAACTCAAAATAATTAACAAAAAGAGTAAACAATTGCATCACTGAGCAAGAGATATGAACAGAATCTTCTCTGATGAAGACATACAAATCACTAACAACATTTGAAAAGATATTTATCATCACTGATTATCAAAGAAATGCAAATCAAAACTACCCTGAGATACCACCTAACCCCAGAGAGAATAGCCCACATCACAAAGTCTCAAAGCTACAGATGATGGCGTGGATGTAGAGAGAAGGGATCACTTTTATACTCCTAGTAGGACTGAAAACTAATACAGCCTTCTTGGAAGGAAGTATGCAGAGTTCTCAAAGAACTCAAATTAGACCTCCCATTTTCATCCTGCAATCTCATTATTAAGCATTTACCCAGAAGAAAACAAACAAACAAACAAACATTTTGTCATAAGGAAATTTGCATTAGACTGTTTATCACAGCTCCATTTACAATTGCCAAAATGTGGAAACAACCTAAATGCCCACCAATCCAGAAATGGATTAACAAACTATGGTATATGTATACCATAGAATACTATGCAGCCATGTTAAAAGATGGCAACTTTACGTCTTTTGTATTAACTCAGATTGAGTTAGAACCCATTCTTCTTAGTAAAGCATCACAAGAATGGAGAAGCAAGAATCCAATGTACTAAATTCTAATATGAAAGTAGTAGATGATTAATTATAAAGTGGGGGTAGGGTATCTGGTAGCAGGGAGGGAGGATGGGAATTCACTGTGTATGGCACATCTCTTGGGGGCAGGACACAATTATAAAAGAGATTTTACCTAACAAATGCAATCAGTGTAGCCTAATTCTTCATACCCTCAATGAATCCTAAACAATAAAAAAAAATAAAAATTAAAAGAATCATTGAAATAACATTCACAGGGCAGCACCTGTGGCTCAAGGAGTAGGGCCCCAGCCCCATATATCGGGGGCTGGAGAGTTCAAGCCCAGTGGTGGCCAAAGCAGCCAAAAAAAAAGAAAGAAAGAAAGAGAAGAAAGAACATTCAGAAACCAGAGACCCAGGGTAGTCTGCTATTATTAAAAGCATAACAGCCAGTCACCATGGCAGGTGCCTGTAGTCCAAGCTATTCATAATGCTTAGGTAGCAGGATCCCTTGAGGCCAGGAGTTGAGACTGCAGTGCACAGTGCTTAAACCTGTGAATGGTCACTTCATTCCAGCCTGGGTAACACAGGAAGACTCTGTCTCATAAGAAAAAAAGGAAGGAAATGGCACAATACTTGGAATCACATCCTCTCCCTAGACTTAATCAGAAAGAAATAGATTTTCTGAACATACCGGTTTCAAGCACTGAGTACAAAGAAGCAGTAAAATATCTCCCATCAAAAAAATGCCCAGGTCCAGATAGCTTCATACCAGAATTGTATCAAACCTTCAAAGAACAGTTGATACTCATACTGCAGAAATTATTCCAAAAAATTGAAGAGGAAGGAATCTTCCCCCAACACGTTCTATGAAGCAAACGTCAACTTTATAAGATTCAACTAAAAAGGATAACTACAGACCAATTTCACTAATGAATATAGATGCAAAAATTCTCAATAAAATCCTAGCCATAAGATTACAGCTTATCATTAAAGTCATACATCATGAACAAGTAGGATTCATCCCAGGGATGCAGGCAGGCAGGTAGGCAGGCAGGCAGGCAGGAAGGAAGGAAGGAAGGAAGGAGAAGCAAGAATACTATGTACTTGGCACAGCACCTGTGGCTCAACGGGCTAAGGCACCAGCCACGTACACCTGAGCTGGTGGGTTTGAATCCAGCCCGGGCCCCCCAAACAACAATCATGGCTACAACCAAAAAATGGCCGGGCATTGTGGCAGGCACCTGTAGTCCCAGCTAGTTGGGAGGCGGAGGCAGGAGACTCGCTTGAACCCAGGAATTGGAGGTTGCTGTGAGCTGTGATGCCACAGCACTCTATCCAGGGTGACGGCTTGAAGCTCTGTCTCAAAAAAAAAAAAAATACTATGTACTCAATTCTGACATGAGAACAATTAATGACCTAGTACACAGTGGGGAGTGGGGGAAGGATGTAGGAGTTCTTGGGGTGTGATATACCTTTTGGGGGTGGGACACAGTTATAAGAGGCTCTTTATCTCTCAAATGCAATCAGTGTACTCTCAATGAATCCCCAAGAATAAAAAACAAAATGTAAAAGAAAATAAAAGAAAGAAAGGAAAGAAAGCGATGAGAGATTTTGAAGCCATTGAATGCATGTTCAATAGGATTTTTGTAAAAACAATTAATTGCATGGGGAATGGGAAGAAAATTAGATTGCAGTAAATTGAATAATGGAAGGGAAAGAAAAGCTGTTAGCATTGAGAGGGCCATGTGTTTTAAAACCAGGTGAGTGGAAGGTTATCAATGTGAATATTCTCTCTCTCTCCTCCCCTACTCCAAAATTTTTTAATCATATTGGTGACAATAGAGAATTTAGTGTACAGGAAATCTGTGAGGTATATTTTTAAACTATTAGGAAAAAATAATCATCACACCATTTTGAAGCCCTTTGGTTTTCTTTAAGTAGTTGGTCTATTAAAACATTTTGTTTTCTGTTAGTCTTTACTAAATTGTTTGGTTTTGAGGATACTTCGTTATTCATAGTGACTCATGACTGGCTACTTAGAGCCTGATGACTGGCAAACTATGTGAGGGACAATGGAGAAATAGGAATTTGTGTGTTTTCGTGGGTGGGAGAGCCATGAGGCAATATTCTGATAAAGGAAAGTATGGACACTCCTATGTGGAATTTCATTACCCAATTTTCACTTCTCCATCTAATGGATAATGTTAGAAAATAAGTAGTTAAGGCAAAAACAATGAAATTAATTTTAAATTCCACTTTAATGGTCCGCTTTTAATGGACCACTGCTCCTACACTGGTATTTTTTGTCATTTAATAGCATGTTCTCTAGATAGCTGACATAGTAATAAAGACCTAATGAGAAAAGGAGGAGAGAGAATTTAATGTGTGAATCTAAATTCTAAAAACACTTGCTGAGAAGCACAATTACCTGGAATTTGTCTTAATAGCTATTTATCACAGTTGCATGGTGAATTTTTTCGTTTTCATCAGAAATTTCAAGAGAAAGGCATGAAAGCATTTTGAAACACTGAAAGAGTCCTTTATGGCATAGTTTCCTACTACTTCTGTACTATTTCCTTACTCATTTTGTTAATAGAGAATACTAATATGATTAGTTTGACTATTTGATCCTTTTATAATAATTAAGTGAATTGTACAATCTAGCCTAAATGAATACCACACCTTTAAAATATGCTAACCATGTTATCTTCCAGTTTATAAAAATGTAGTTAAATGTATTTCTACTTTGAAATTTCCATTAACTGCATCTTGGAAATATGGAAATAGAATGATCATACTACCCATACTAAAGTATTTCTGAACCCCAACAACTTAAATTTGAAGTCTTTTAAATATATTTTAATATGACTGTTGATTACATAGGATTAGACACTTCTAAATGTCTACAAATGGTAAAAAAAATCATTAAATCAGGTCTTACAATTTATTTGATATTAAAAATAAAAAACAAAATTTTTCTAGAAAAAACAGTACAAGCAAAAATAAGGATTATGTTTTAAAATGCAGTAAATGGCAGATTAAGGCAAAGCCAACAGAAAGTGCTGCTTATCTTTTATAGCAGTTTCAGTTCCATTCTTTTGTTTCAAAGAGGTGTGGGAGTGAAAAATGTTCTTGGGTTCACCATTTCCACAACTTCAAACTAAAGTAATAGGTGCATGAGTAAACTCCTTAATTTAAAGTTCTGTGTCTATAATTAATGTCAAAAAATAAGCTATACTAGGCTATTAATTGCCTTCATATCAGAATTGAGTGCATAGTATTCTTGCTTCTTCAGTCTTGTGACCCTTTATAGAAAAATGTGTTCTACTTCCATCCAGGTTAACACAAAAGTTGTAAAGTCTCCATCTTTTTAAAGGGCTTATTTGGGGAAGAGGAGAGCAGTGAGAGGAAGGAGAGAGGGAGTTGGGGGTCATGGTGTATGACACACCTTTTGGGGACTAGACACAATTATAAGATGAACTTTACCTAACAAATGCAATCAGTGTAACCTGGTTCTTTGTATCCTCAATGAGTCTATAACAATAAAAAATATATAAAAATAAAATAAAATATATTTATGGCTGAGCACTTGTAAAGATTTTTACTGCCAAGAGGTGAATTGTTTAAAGTATGAGAACCATAAACATATATAACATTTAATTTTAAAGCAAAGCTTCTTTTTCAGCTTACATCTATTTTGTGGATGTGTACATAAAAGATAATTCTAAATACAGTTCCTTAGTGTAAGTATATAGCCACCACATAGCATGCCCTTTAGAGTGTTCCCTGATGAATACATTTATTTGTTTATTTTTTCTATTAGCAGGGTTACTTTTCTTTAAGAATTACCAGATACATGACAATATTTTGCTTTCAAACTTTCACTAGTGTTACAGCATCTGTAAGCAAAAGAAACTATTCCTTATTCAACTCTTATCACTTCACAACCTTTTATTTAAGAATTCCTCAAAATAGGTCCTATTTAAATATTATTTCAATAAAACTATGCATAAATAATTTGCCAGTAAAGCAGAATCATGTACAAATTTATGAGCAGGTGGGAACAGAAATGTAAGGCCTATAGGGAATAGGTTGATGAACAACAAAACCTCGCCTCTGAGTGCTAAGACCAGCTCTGCAACTAAAGCTGATGAAAATCTTTCTTTCCTTCATTTCATTTAGATGTCATAGAAATTGAAATTTCTGTGATTTGAAATATCTGAATAATGAATAGATGGTTTACTCTAGGAACCATTATTTTTGAGAAAGTAAATCAACATCTATTTTTATTAATATTCTACATATAATTGACATGGTGCAGCATTTTTCTGTGTCCTGTTTATTTCACTTATGTCCTTCAGGTACATCTCCAATGGTGGGGGAAGAAGTCAAATATACATACATAAAGAATAAAACAGCCATTACCAGGATCAGGGTGGAGAGGAAGACATGAGGAGATGCAAGTAAAAGTGTATAAAGTAGCAAATATATATAATACAAGCAAGTTGAAAGAGCTAATGTACAACAAAAGGAATATAGTTGATGATAGTGTATAGCATTCAAGATATTTACTAAATTATATCTGCTCTTTGGAGGGAAGTGGGTAATTATGAGAGAATAGGTATGTTAATTTGTTGCACTATAATACCTATTTTAATATATATATGTATATGTATTTTATAACTTTTTCACTTATACCACTTTATCCACTTATATGGCTTTTTCAAGTTATTTTAATATCAGTTGTATACCTTAAATATACACAATAAAATTTATTTTTTGAAAAATCTAGTGAAGGAAAAAGAAGAAATAAATAAATTGAATTTATAGGAATTTAATAATTGAATTTATTAAAATACTGGTAAGATTTTTCTGGATATCTTAAACTTGAATTTTCCAAATGCTTCTATGTGAATTTCTGGAGCAACCCTGTTTTCCTCCTGATTATTCCCCATGCTCATACAAGGCACCACTCACTATATGTCTATTCATGAGAACAACTGAATGTGGAAAAATCTTGGGAAGGCTAATAAATATTTTTGTTCAGCTGTCTAAGGTAAAATGAAGTGTCTATTAACAAGGAATTGAGAAATTCTACTAGCCTTTATCCAAATAATCTCATGACATGGCTGTGTAGGGGAGAGAGAGAGAGAGAATTAGAATGACAGATATGTATAAAGAGAATAACATTACTTTCCTGTTAGTCTAAAGTTTGAAGTGAGGGTAATCTGAGAGTGTATGCTTTAAACCAGCCACTTCCCTTGGCTGGGCATGTAGAGCTTTTTAGTAGACTGGTTACTTTGAATTATTATTATTATTTTTTTTTTTTGCCGGGGCCAGGTTTGAACCTGCCACCTCTGGCATATGGAGCCAGTGCCCTACTCCTTTGAGCCACAGATGCCACCTGAATTAAATTTTTTCTTATATTTTCTCATTTTTAGCATATTAAACTGTGACCAGAAAAGGCATTCATGTTCATTGAAGAAATATTGGGAAATACAACAAAAATAGAAATAATCCTACCCTTCAGTGATAACTCTTCTGAAAATAGAACAATTTTTTGCCAATGTTTTCTATTTGCATTTATACAGGGGTGTGTGAATATGCATATATGCATTCACATACACATGCCTTTCTATAAAATTAGAAATGTGTTGTATTTATGTTTTATTTCATGTATTTGAAAATTATTTTATCACTTTTCCCTTACTACAATGATCAGTAAATATTCTCTTTGAAAAATATTTAAATATAAACAAGCAAAAAAGTGTAAGGAAAATATCACCTATAATTCCATCCAGAAATGATAATGACAATGTTTTGGTGTAAATAGTGCCAATCTTTTAGTCGCCATGATATTTATTCTTACATTTTCTTTAAAAAAATTAAAGATATATTTACCCACATACTAGGTTTTGTCATCTTTATTTTTTTACTTTCCAATAGATCATGTATATTTTCCTTATTGTTAACTATTTTTCTACTTCATTTTTAGTGGTTTCATAGTATTTATTTATAGGTATAAGTCCTAAATGATTTTGGCAGTCCTCCTTTGTTAAGAATATATGCTTCTTACATTTTTTTCAATTACAAAAATCATAGTTGTGCTCATCCTTGTATTTGTCCCATCCACACTTACATCCTTAGTATTCTAGGAATTCTTAGTACTGATTGAAGCAGAATGGCTCAGCAAAGCATGTGTGAAGTAAATTTGCCTTTTATGCCTTTTTACAGTAGAGAAATTAAGTGAAAAAAGCATTTTCAATAAAGTTTTGAGGAATAACAAATGAAATTATGTTTTTTGTTTGTTTGTTTGTTTTGTTTTTGGTAGAAGAGTCCAATGAAGTTGCTCCAAATGAGGCAAAGGCTCATAAGGAGGAGGACCCCCATGAAGTATCTGCAGATAATGTGGTATGTACAGTTTGAAATTCTTTCCTCATTACATGATGGATTTCAAGGATGTTTCCAGTTGGTGATAACATCAGTGTTGTCAGAATAAAGTCTTTGATCCACTTTCCAGACCAAAACAGAGCTTTTTCCCTTGAAATAATATATCTCTGAAGACTTAGTAAATGAAATTTAAAATGCTATTATTTGTACCTCTAATTTTTTGATTGAAGAGATTTCCAAATATAAAAATCTAGTACTTAGTACATTTGGTACTTAATGACCTATTTTTCTTCTATAGACTTAGTAAAGAGCAGATTTCCTGTCATTTGACAGATGACAAAATTAAAAGCGAGTTTAGCCTGACATGATGAAAGAAGCCTTTGTTATTCCTGGCAGTTGTGTCCAAGTATCTCTGACTCTGATTTTTCTGGTGAGACTACACCTGTATATACTGTTTTGATTCTTTTTTTCTTTGTAGTTAAACTGGACTGTGTTAGTTATCTTAAAAATCATGGGAGGAGGAAAGGTGGTATTAAGAGTTAATAGACAGAGGCAGGCTGTGTGTGGATTAAACAATTTTAGCAGTGTCTCTTTATATTCTGACCCCGTCAAGTAATGCTGAAATCAAGATAATATTAAAATAAAGTCAGACATAAAAGATAATGTCATTGTACTTTGGCTTTTGAATCAGTACTGTGTGATGATTATAACCATTAAAAAACCGCTCCTATATTGGATGTTTTTGCTACAAAATGGCTATGAGTTCATGATTTACATTCCATTACAAACACTATTTATTTGACAGTACAATCCTGCCACATCTCTTTGATAAGAGCTGAACACATAAGATATACTTTTGGTATTATTTTTAAACATCAAAAATATATATCAATATTTTCCACATCCAGAATATAGTTTAGGATTGCATTTTCTTGATTTCAGTCCTAGTTAAATTTGATATTTGACCCTACTGACATTACGTTCAACAGGATTATAGGAAAACAAGCTTTGGTTTTGAGGCAAAGTCATGTTTTCGTCAAGTAGTAATAATTGTTTTCCATGATTGTGAATTATACTAATCTTAAATTTCACCAACTAATAATCTCTTTCTGGTATAGGTTAGAATTATTGTGTACATTATTTACATTTAGAAATTACAATCTCTTTTCTTTTAAAGACATGCTCACTTTTAGCCTGAATTTTTCTACATTGAATCTCCCCTGACACAAACTACACATTTGAAGGTAATGAATGAAGTCATGGCATGGGATGACTCACAGTCACTTAGGCACCTAATTTGTCAAGAGCAATTCATTTTCAGAGTCAAAATTTTAAACTTTCAAAGTTCAATCTTTTTGCCTATAACTTTTGAATGTCCCCAATTATTTATGGATGACAAATCACACAGATATATAAGACCTATTTATATGCACAAATCTGTACAATGATCTTTGGTGCCTTCCTCCTTGAATTGAATAGGCTCCTAAATAGGTAGACAATCTAAAACAACTTCATAAAAATATCAAATCTGAAGTCTAGAGAGAAACAACATGATTTAGTCTCAAGTTTATAGCAATCATAATCTAAAATGAAACATTAAATTCATCTCCAGGAAACAGCAGAAAGCACTTTCATTCCAGCAGTCCTCCTGACTCAGAAACCTGCAGGTCATAAACACTGTAATGGAATGACATCCTCCTTGTAGGCAGTATATCAAATTTGATCTGCCCAATCATGTTTGGTAGGAAGCCTGCTTTCAAATTCTGCCTCCAACATATTACTATTCATATACTTATTCTCAAAGGACTGTCTATTAGCTAACTCTAGCTTAGCTTTTCTCTTTTATAAATCTTTGGGGGCTGGCAGAGTTTAAATATTTAACGGTGTTTGTCCTCAACTGTATCTTTTTACATGAAAAATAAAAAAATAGAGTTGATTTTGTATATGTCTTTTGTTTTTCCTTTTTAAAAAAAAGGTACATGTTTAGATAACTTGCTTTAGCCCCATTGGTAGTCATTGTTTTCATCAATATGAGGCTGTTCTAGTTCTTTTTTTTTTTAGACAGGTACTTAATTAGTACCTACTGTGGGCACAGTACTATGCTATACCTCGAGTTAAGAGTGAATGTCTCTCTCTCTCTCTGCCTGGCCACTTCACATCCCCAGTGTTATTGTACATTGAATGAAACAAATCACCATGTAACTTTCATCATTACATCATAGATGCCTGCTTTTAATTGTCTAATGGAGTAGAGTAAATATATGAATTTAAAAAATAACTTTGGAATATATGTCATATGTTGGCACTTTACATTAGAAGTTGTAAAGTGGCACATGGAGACTTTAAAGAGAAAGCCCATCCTATGAGTTTTTTATATTTACCATTAACATAGACCAAGGGTCCTCAAACTATGGACTGCAGGCCACATGCGGCCTGCCGAGTACATTTATCCGGCCTGCCGAGAGTTTTTGCCTCCACTGCCTGTCCTGTTTAGCAGCAGACTCATCCCGGGGCCACAAAATCTGTTAGCAGAAAAACCATTGGTTACATTCCCAAACAAAACGTGTGGATTCACTGGAAAGGTTGCAAAAGGAGTTCCAATTTTGATTTAAAGAACTTCATCTCCATGAACAGGACATACAGGTTTTCCATAACTCATTTTCTATTGACATTGAAAATGTGAAGGTTAGTCTCTGAAGTTGCTACCCCAGCTGCCCCTCTGCCAGCTGCTCTGGCGCCACCTCGAGCCTGTGTTTCCAGCAGGCGAGAGCCAGGCGCTGACGGGTGCAACAGGGATGGCTGAGTGCTCCTACTGCTCTGGCTCCAACTCCGGCTCTGCGCCAAGAGCAGCTTTCTGGCTTCTCCATGGGAATGGCCTGCAGCTCCCGGATGCTCTAAGAATGTTTCCACTGTTGCGCAGAGGACACATGCAGTGGGATTCAAAATTCCCAGAGAATTGCCTTTTTGAGAAGCTGGAAGTACTTCTTTAAATTCCATCTGTTAGGCTTGGCACCTGTGGCTCAACAAGCTAAGGCGCCAGCCATGTACAGCTGAGCTAGGGTGTTCAAATACAGCCTGGGCCTGCCAAAAAAAATGACAGGGGCAACCAAAAAATGTCCAGGTGTTGTGGCAGGCACCTGTAGTCCCAGCTACTTGGGCGGCACAGGCAGGAGACTCACTTGAGCCCAGAAGTTGGAGGTTACTGTGAGCTGTGATGCCATAGCACTCTATCCAGGGTGAGAGCTTGAGGCTCTGTCTCAAAAAATAAAATAAAATAAATCCCATGTCTTAGTTTTTCAAAAAAACATCAAGAAACCATGAATAACCTTAGTAATGAAGAGTTTCCCACTTACTTGATGAAGGTTTTACTGCCAAGGACATTCAGGACCAAAAAATTAATGAAGTTTCCTCTTCTGATGATAAGGATGCCTTCTATGTAGCAGACCTCAGAGATGTTCTGAGGAAACACCGAAGATGGCTAAAAGCTTTTCCTTGTGTCACTCCCTTTTATACAGTCAAATGTAATGACACTAGAGTCATTATGAAGATCCTCGCTGCCATTGGGACAGGATTTGACTGTGCTAGCAGGACTGAAATACAATTGATGCAAAGTCTCAGAGTGCCTCCAGAGAGCATTATCTATGCAAATCCTTGTAAACAAGTGCCTCAAATTAAGTACGCTGCCAATAATGGGGTCCAGATGATGACTTTTGACAGTGAAGTTGAGTTGATGAAAGTTGCCAGAGCACATCCAAAGGCCAAGTTGGTTTTGTAGATTACCACTGATGATTCCAAAGCAGTCTATGGACTCTGTGTTAAATTTGGTGCCACACTCAAAACCAGCAGACTTCTTCTGGAACAGGCAAAAGAGCTAAATATTGATGTCATTGGTGTCAGCTTCCACGTAGGAAGTGGCTGTACTGATCCTGAGACCTTCATGCAGGCAATCTCTGATTCCCGCTGTGTCTTTGACATGGGAGTTAAGGTTGGTTTCAGCATGTACCTTCTTGGTATTGGTGGTGGCTTTCCCGAATCTGAGGATGTGAAGCTTAAATTTGAAGAGATCACTGGTATAATCAACCCAGCATTGGACAAGTACTTTCCATCAGACTCTGGAGTAAGAATCATAGCTGAGCCAGGCAGATATTATGTTGCATCAGCCTTCACACTTGCAGTTAATATCATTGCCAAAAAAAAATTGTACTAAAGGAACAGATAGGCTCTGATGATGAAGATGAGTCCAGTGAACAAACCTTTATATATTACATCAATGATGGAGTATGTGGATCATTTAATCGTATCCTTTATGATCATGCTCATGTAAAGCCTCTTCTGTAAAAGAGACCTAAACCAGATGAGAAGTATTATTCATCCAGCATATGGGGACCAACATGTGATGGCCTTGACTGGATAGTTGAGCACTATGATCTGCCAGAAATGCATGTGGGCAACTGGATGCTCTTTGAAAATATGGGTG
>CAUYON010076778.1:0-54906 GCA_963573935.1 Arctocebus calabarensis
TGGGAACACACCTACGGTGCATCTTAGCAGGGTACTGGTGAAACTTATTAAAGGTAGAGTATCAATGTCTTTATATAGTGATCAAGAAAATGCCATGAAGGCTATCTATAACAGTACGATAAAAATATTTCTGAATGTATACGAAGCACATCGTGCCCTATGATTGCACCAATGTACACAATTATGATTCAATAAAATTATAAAAAAAAAAAAGAAAGAAAAAAATGTATGTTGTTACTGATCATCCTGGGTCATAGACGGATGGTCCCTTGAATAATATATAAGCTATTAGCGTATTATTTTAATTAGCCTATTATTTTAAGTTTATGATGTGCTAAATAGCTGCCTCACTTGGCCAAAGCCTATTTAACGAAGCTCACCATTTCTTCTTTGATACGCTCTGAGATTTTATCAGTTGCTTCCTCATGGGCATGGAACAAGCTGATGACACTGGTATTTTCAGGGTCCAAGATATTTCCATCTTCATCTCTGACAATCAGATCGAGCTCAAGGATTCTGAAAAGCAAAAAGTAGGAGGGAAAGATAAATCAGGGAAGACCTTAACATCACTGGTGAGAAGTTTTTACAGAAACTTCAAGTGATTTCTGAGGATCATATATATATATATATATATTTGCACAGAAAAGCTCAGCTCTAACAGCCTGGGAGCATGTGGGGCAGGGGAGCATGTGTTGGTATGGCACAGCCTCTTTAAGAAGGTACTGTGGGGCGGCGCCTGTGGCTCAAAGGAGGAGGGAGCCGGCCCCATATGCCAGAGGTGGCAGGTTAAAACCCAGCCCTGGCCAAAAACTGCAAAAAAAAAAAAAATGAAGGTACTGTGGTAGAGTGCATTCAATTTTTTAAACTATCAACTTCCTATGATATTAAAGCTAAAAAAAAACAGATACTTGAACAAGAATGTGGGTTGCACCATTGTTCACCTCGGCAAAGTCTTGAAAAACATGCCAAAATGTCTATCAAAAGAGAAGGGCTAAATAAACTGTGATTCATTCAGAGTATCAGTAGCAGGGTTTAAAAAATAGTATATGGTTTTGATACGTTTAATGATAGAACTCAGTGAAAAAATATCAAGTATAAAATGATGCATACAGTGTGTTTTATATAAAAAAAATAAAACAAACAAAAACCTCACAGGGAAGATATGTTACCTGGGTGCATGTATGAGAGTAACGAAGAACAGAGATAGATTTGGACAAAAAGGACCAAAGTACCAACAGCGGTTACCTATGAGGGGAGGTGGGGCCTGGGGTTGGGGGGCGGGTGGAGGAGACAAAGGGTACATGTGCCTTGCCTAAATTTATTTAAAGTATTTATATATTATTCAATAAAAAGCTGAAAATAGTTGTTTAGGAGGAAAAAAAATCTCAGATATATTGATTATTACCCACAACCTGGTCTTCAGCTATGTGGCCTCCAGGTCACAGCTTTTCCCTGTTAGGTATTGATTTGTTTCAACTACACCTGTCACCCTGACTGGCATGGATGATACTAGCAGAGTCTAACATGCAGTACATACAGCGAGCTCACATACAGCAAGCGCATTACATATATTAATACATTTAATCCTTGAACAGTCCTATGACGGAGGTACTATAAATATCCTCAATTTACAAATGAAGAGAACACGGAGCACACATGGGCTAATTAATATACTCAAGGTCACATAGCCAGTAAAAATGAATATGGCATCTCGGTCTGCACCCTTGACCTCTATGGTACACCTCCAAGACAAGAGGAGCAATGGAGCAGTATATGGGTTGAGGGGTAGGTCTGCACAGTCTTGACTTGAAGCTGCATTTGCCCTTAATATTGATGTGGAGAACCTCAGCTGGTCATACAAAGGAGACAGGGGAAGGGGGGCTGACAAAGACTCTAAGAAGACCAACGGTGGTCTTCTACGGTCACCACCACCAGGTGCCAGATTCTGGAAGGGTATCAAGGGCAAATAAAGGAGACTGAGTCTTCTTCTCCTATTTGAGAATCAAATTGAGAGGCACATCTCTCATCTCATCCAAACGAAAGAGGCAGGGAGCCAAGGTTCACCTGTTGTCCACATTCATTAGGAAATTAACTCCTAACTAGATGTGACTCATACTGTTGCACAGCCATGCTACCTATCAGGCAGTGGCTAAGGAGGGAAAATGCTCAGCATGAGCATTAGAGGCTCGCCTGACCTTGGAAAAGATAGAGCACAGCCAATACATAATTTAATGCCAAGCTCTCTCTAGCTTTTCTCTTTAAAATTTATCAAAGTGGATTCAGTTCTAAAATGTATGAATAAAACATTCTCCCAGATCCAGCTATCTTGGGATTTGGAGAAGTCATTTGAGGATTCCTCATTCTTTGGAACCTGAAGAGCTTATCCATCACCAGCCTCACTCAGAACTTTGGAATCTTCAGTAGGATTGATGGGATTCCCATGGCCCAGGGGCAGGAGAGGCTGTCCTCCTCAAGACAGTGTCACCCTGGATGCAGTGGTCATTTATTTTGACATCTTCTCATCAGGAGGTAACCCTGCTTCTCTCTTCTATTCCAAAACCAGATAAAATGAACCCAAGATGAAGACAAAAAGAGAAACCCCTCTTAACTAACTATGATCTCTTAGTAGACAGGGACTTTTATTTCTATAGCCCAACACCTAGCAGGAAATCCAGCCAAGCTTAAGTGCTCAATACATGTTTGGCTTGTTGTTAGAATAGTGAACAAATGAGTAGGATGTTCAGAGGGCATTCAAAAAAACATGAGGAAAAGAAAGCCCTTACAGTTCTCAAATACTATCCAAATAGCAGAGTGTGGAGGCCAATGGACTCTGGAGGCAAACCACCCACCTCTATCTGGTTCTGCTATTTACTAGCTGCGCCACTCTGGACAAGTAGGTTAACCTACTAAAAACCCTGAGTTTCTTCATCTGAATGAGTGGGAAGATAAAACTGCCCGCCCCATGGAGTTGTTAGGTGCATGCAAATTAAATTAGACAATGTATGTAAAACACTGAGCACAGAGACTAGTGCAGAATGAGGTCTGATTAAGTGTTAGTTATAATATCAGTACCAGTGGGCTGCCCCACCTCAAATAATTGGTTCATTTTCTCCTTAACTTCATGGCATTCAAATTCCAACCAATTTCTGTTTCTCTTTCCTTTTGAGGAAACACTTTTAAAATTGTGCATGTGAGTTAGCCAATGGCATGTAGCTTGGATAATTTAGGATTGGAGAAGAGAGATGTTAAGTCTCACACTGAGAGTTTTGCAAATGCAGGGACAAAAGACAAGTAAGCTGAAAGTGAAACAGCATGGCTGTGCTCCCCAACCCCTTGGAAGTAGGTTAAATGAGTGTCCTAATTTCTCAGCCTAGTAATAGCCACTGGATAAGCAAGCCTTCCTTCACTTTCACATCCCCGGGGAGTGATAACAAAGGCACACAAGCATGGCCACTGGTGACAGTCTTCTCTCAAATACAAAGTGGGAAACTCACATCTAAAAATAAAAGCAAGCTTCTTGGGAGGGAAAATGCAAAGAAGGTGGATTGCAGGAGGAGTGGGCATCTTTTCAAAGGAAAGAGAGTTTACTTGTTGCCATAGTCGATTTTAGATGTGACTTTTTGCTTCAATTCCTTCAACTCATCCTTGGGCAGAGTCCCTGAGAGAAGCTGGGACCTCCACTCCATCAGGTCATACATCATGGACTGCACCTGGAGAAAACGTTCCTTTTTGCTGGCCTAGGAGACAGGAAACAATCCGTAATCACCTGTGCCAAAGGTGCCTGGGCAGCTGGATGTTTGTTCCCTCCAAATCTCACATTGAAATTTTATCCCCAGTGTTAAAACAGGAGTGGGAAGTTTTTGGGTCACATGGGAGGATCCTTCATGAACAGCTTGGTGCCATCCTTGCTGTAATGAGTGAATTCTTTCTCATTAGTTTCTACCAGAACTGACTGTTTAAATGAGTCTGGCACCTCCCACCTCTTCACCTTCCACCATGACTGGAAGCGTCCTGAGGCCCTAATCAGAAGCAGATGCTGGTGCCATGCTGCTGGCACAGCCTACAGAACTATGACCCAAATAAATCTTTTCTCTTTACCTGCTTCTAGTACTCCTTTATAGCAATGCAAACAGACTAAGGCAGCACCTATTTGACAAGCTGTGCCAAAGTCAGGCACACATGTTTACAGGCAAGAGCTGGAGCTCCTCTATCTAGTTATGAAGGGATTGCATTGTCATTGATCTATTTCTTCTCCCTGGGCAAGAAGAATTTTCAAAAAGCAAACATAAAAATCCCAGTTACTTCTTGATTAAAGATTCAGTGATTTCTGACTTTAATCCAAAAAGATACTGTGAACATAAATGCCATGAACATGTAAAAGAAAATAAAATTTCAGGACCCTGTAAATTTATGATGTCAATAGGTAAATTAAGCCCTAGAGATGAGTCATGTACCATGTTTGCAATTCTGCTTCTTCAATTACAAATTAACTCTCGTCTTCATTGTTCTTATTTGGTAACTGACTAGGAGACCAGAACTCTCCCCTCTTCCAATCACCAGTATGTGTTACAGATTAGCTGCCTCTTTTACTTTCCTGTATCTATCTCCATCCATGTAGTGCAAATGACCCCATGACTATTACATCTTCAGGGGAAGGAATGTTAAATGTGTCTTTCCCAAAAGAAAACGACCACCACAACTAATCAGATCATTGCACCTATGCATTAAGCTTTATAGAAAAAGATGATGAAACTGTGTTAAGAGTCTCTGTCTTTGTCTAAATAAATGACCCCAGACTTATACACTTGGAAACACTGACTTCTGTTCTTTGGAATCCGTGCTTCCCAGGAGGCTGTCCTTAACTTTGCACTTGAATAAATTCTCTTTAAATTAGATTAGGACCCTTTTGATTATTTTAGCTTGACAAACACCTGCTATAATGGAGGTCCAAAGACTCAGGCCCTTTGAGGCTGGAAGCAGAGCCCTTTCTCCAGTGACAAAGGACTGTTTCTACACCAGCATTCCCAGTGTCACACACATACAACCTGTGGGGCACAAGAGAGCTCTTCATGGTACAAAGATACAAGGTCAAATAAAACTCTTCCACTCTCTTTCCATCCTTCTGTTTCAGGAAAAGATAAAGTCGCAGTTTTATGGTAAGATACCTTTAACACCTCTCATACATAAGCTAATGTCTTTTTTTAATAAAAAGAGGGAGAAGATCTTAGGCTCAGAATTTTAGATTAGTGCAATAGCAAGAATCTAAAAACATTGTCTTATTTCCATTATGTCTATTGGAATAATGTTCTTCTCCTTATACTTTTGGCTTTCCATTTGGGAACGTGTGTGGTATAATAAATAAATAAATATACATATATATGTATACCTTATGTGTGTGTATGTATACAGGGTCTTTGTGCCTGCTTCCTGACACAGTGCTCCTAAAACCCTTATAATATCTTAAGTGATAGGAATACCTTCTATTATTCATAACAATCCCCTTTCAACCATGCCAGAGTTTATGCTAATGATCTGACTCTGGATGGGCCCCTAGTTAGCTTCAGGATGGGGGCTGTTTGCAAGAAGAATCAACCAGCGGCAAACTAAGCCCTAGAGATGGATCATATAACATGTTTGCAATTCTGCTTCTTAAATTACAGATTAACTCTCTTCCTTATTGTTCTTATCTGGTAACTGACTGGGAGACCAGAACTCTCCCCTGTTCCAATCATCATGGGATGGATTGGAAAGTTGCAAGCTTTCCCTTCATTCTCCCCCAACCTCAACCCCAAGGGAAAGGGACTAGAGATTGAGCTGCAATGGCCAATACTTAGTTAATCACGCCTGCGTACAGAAACTTGGATTAAAATTCTTGAATAGTAGGGCAGGGGAGGGGGGAGGATGGGTGGAGGGAGGGCAATTAGTGGGATCACACCTACGGTGCATCTTAGCAGAGTACTGGTGAAACTTATTAAATGTAGAGTATCAATGTCTTTATACAGTGATCAAGAAAATGCCGTGAAGGCTATCTGTAACAGTACGATCAAAATATTTCTGATTGTATATGAAGCACATTGTGCCCTATGATTGCACCAATGTACACAATTATGATTTAATAAAGTTATTAAAAAAATTCTTGAATAGTAATGTTCAAGCAGCTTCCCAAATAGTGAACACATCAGTATGCTGGCAGGTGGCCCAGCTAGAGAGGACATGGACATTCTGTGCCCCAGACCCCGACCCTGTACCTTGCCCTATATATTCTTCCATATAGCTGTTTCTGAATGGTATCTTCTATGATACAACTGTAATCAGTACTGCAGTACTTTCCTGAGCTCTGTGAGTTGTTCTAACAATTATGGAACCTGAGGCAGGAAAGGGGATGCCTGGTGAAGGGGTAGCAGATTCCCTCAATTTGTAAACAAGCCTAACACAAATGCAGGCAGCCTGAGGACCGGGGACTGGAGGCCTGCAACTGACGTGAAGGCTGAATTGTGGGATTAATTGAGCCTTTAAACCTCTGTAGAGTCTCATGCTAACTCTGGGGAATCAGTGTCAGAAGTGAACTGAATTGTAAATTACCCAGTTCGTGCTGGGGAATCAGAGAATTGTTGTTTTATGAAGCTCACCATGTAAACTGATTTTGGTTTACTAAAGGGGAGCCACTTTAAGTATTAAGTATATATGATACATGTTGCATGCAGATATGGCAAGAATCGTGAAGTTGATACTAAATAATAGATGTTCAAGGAGCTCTTTACTAAGGTTAGGCGGTAAGGACTTGGTCTTCTAAGATGTCTTACAGGGAAATTCTAAGCCATAAAAATGGTACATGTGAATGTGATGTTTACTTTACCTAACAAATGCAATCAGTGTAACCTGGTTTTTTGTATCCTCAACGAGTTCCCAACAATTAAAAAAGAAAGAGAAAGAAAGAAAGAAAATCACTTTAGCCACTGGGATATTGTTTTGCCCTCAAACTTTCCTTATAACTTTTGGGAAACTTACAGCATTGAACATGTCATTTACAACATATTATGAAATGTCTACATGGGAGTCAACCTTTAAGACCATAAAAGGTAAATCTACAAATAGGGTGCGGATACCAGCAGGAGTGCACAGTGCTGTAACAAATAGGCAGTTAGCCTGGGTTGACATTTTCACTCTCAGCTTAATGGTTTGCTTAGCTAATTGCCTTCATTAGGAGCTTCAGAACATCAAAGGAAGATTGAAACTTCGATTTGCTTCAAAACAGGGAAAACAAATGCAAAATACACTATTTTTTGAGGATCAAAGCTTAGATCTGAAGACAATAGCTATTGGTTAATTAATATAAGAGAACAATATTTCTCAAAGTGTTATAAGCAGACTACCAATCAAATCCCTGAGTTATTCAAAATGCAGATTTCTAAACCCCATTGGAGCGAGCTCTCAACTTGATGCTCATGCATATTCAAGCTTGACAACTTTTGCACTAGTTTAAAAACATAACACTCACACCAGACCCCGTTTATTATGGCTCTGTCACTAGCCAACTGTGTGATTTTGAGAAAGTCACCTAATTTCTCTGGGCCTTGATGTCCTCATTGAGAGGACAGAGTGTGCTTTGATATGTCACCAAAGCCACGTTAGCCTGCCCCGCCCAAGGCTGAACTGCAAACTTGAACCAAACTGAAGAGGCAAACAGCTTCCATTCCAGGGATCCAAATCAATCTCCAGTCTCACCACATAGAGCTGCTTCCAGATGCTCCCCCACTCCCAAAGTGTCGTTGTCACTTCTTGTGCCAGAGGAATTTCTGCGGGGATGATGTTCTCGGTATTTCTATTTAAGGTGGATAAAAAATAGCATGAAATTGAGACCCAGGTGCTAATAAGATAAAATGCTGGCAAATTTGCATTTAGCTGCAGCCACTGGGAGGGGCCTTCCTGGCATTAGCAGAACTGCCTCCACCAGCCACAGCAAATACATTATGCAAATTTAAGGAACTGCTTGCGTAATGTCCTCCTCTGCCATGGTGGGCTCCTTACCCAGGACTAATCTACTTTAATATAGTTCAAAGGCAGCCGCCAGTTAAATTCTCCAAATTAATACCTCCCAGAATTGGATCTGAACACAAATCAACGTGGATTAGATCTCTCATCAAGTGAAGGAAAGGAAACACACAAATAAACACAGGCACAGAGAAGAGACACTGAACACCCTTCAGATCTGCCACGTCAGAGTTTCAAAGTAAACAGGACAAAGTCATCCAGGAGCCACAGGAAGGTCAAGGCCAGCAAGGACAGCAAATACCTTCTCTTCTCCACTGTCACTTCCTTGATGTGGATAAAGGATTTGGGGAAAATGCCCTGTTGGAAACAAAATAAAATAAAATAAAATAAAGACATATCCCTACATAAATGACTGACCCTAGGTCTTCATGATATTTTTACAAAGCCACTGACTGATAGAACCCTCAAACTTTGAAGAAATAACCCCAGAGTCAGAGCAAGGGATGAATTCTAAATCTACTCCTTTAGTTTAGATCTCCTTCCAGTTTTCCATCAGTTGCTCTAGATCCCACAAAAGCTCTAGATCTCAAAGGATGCCCCAACCCCATTATAAATGCTCATCCTATCAGGTGGGCTGCAAGGAAGCATCATTTGAAAACAATCTATACCACCCATTCACTCGCTGTGAGACAGGCACTCTGCTCCTTTCCTCTCCCGCCCAATTCCAGGAAGCAGTCAACCTTCACAGTCAGGAACAGGTGAGTATTCCTGGTTGCACTTGGGCTAGTTAGATTTGAGATCTATTCTCCCTGGATTTATTTCATTGTTCTTCAGAGAGAGAAAATAACACAGCACATCAGGGATGAAGGAAGAAACCTCTCTTATTTCCTTGCTCCATAACTGGGCTCAGTTAACAAGAGAGGGTCATCATTATTTGGAAATTCTTTCACAGATTCAACCAAAGTACATACGTGAGGACATGTGGTCACTGTGCCAGACGCCGTGAGAAATGAGATGAGCAAAGCAGGTGCCTGCTCTTGTGGAGATGTGTGGTGTAGGGTTGGAATGGGGGAACCACTGAAAGGTAGAGACTGGGTCTGTCCTTTACAGCATGCTGGATGCACAGAGGAGGGGAGGAATGAGTGCCCCACACAGCTCTAAAGGAAGACAGCAGACACCTTTCAAATAAAAGGCGCACAGTTCCATGGGGACTAGCGGGAGGGAGAAACCATGAGTGAGCAGCCTATCAGGAAAGGCTTCAGGGAGAGGCAGCACTAGAGATTGGCCTTAAAGAACAAGGAAGGCGGGCGGCACCTGTGGCTCAGTGAGTAGGGCGCCGGCCCCACATACCAAGGGTGGCAGGTTCAAACACGGCCCCGGCCAAACTGCAACAAAAAATACCTGGGCATTGTGGCAGGCGCCTATAGTCCCAGGTACTCGAGAGGCTGAGGCAAGAGAATTGCCTAGAGGTTGCTGTGAGCTGTGATGCCATCACACTCTACCGAGGGTGACAAAGTGAGACTCTGTCTCTAAAACAAAGAACAAGGAAGGGAAAAGAGAATGGGAGAGTCGAGGCACAGTGATTACCAAGATGTAGATTACAGGGCACAGAGCACGTATGGGGAGTGGGGGAGGGGCCTAGAGGTCAGGTTTGCTAAAGACCAATAGTGGAAAGAATTGTCCCAGTAGGGTGACAGGGCCACATGAAGACATCCAGTAAGAACTATTTGACCTTACCTGTAACATTTTGTGCTTTATGAGGTATCCCCTATACCAGTCTGCAAAGAGAAAACAAAGAAACAGGTATCTTTTTTATTCTTACAAGTTTGTTGCTGGTGTTTTTCTTTTATTTTGGTTTGATTTTTAACTAGCGAAGAAACAACTGCTTTAGACTTTAGGTATAAATCAAGAGTCTTCAAAATGTCTCAATTGTCTTCAAAATCTGTTGAATTTGTTGCTAACATCTCAAAACAACATATAAAAATAGATTATATTAAAATATGCAAATTTCCCCTTCTTTTGAAAAATGAACTGGCCAGTGCTTCTCTCTGGCTGTAGCTAGCTGACAGAATAGTAGGTCCCTCTAATCACCAGCCTTTTTTCAGCTCTTCCTTCATTCTGTTACCAGCCTGGGTCCTGTGGTCATGTGCATATTTTCAGCTGCTGCCTTGGGGACATAGAAAGGCTCAAGGATCTTGGCAAACATCCTAAGACAATGTCGACAGTTCTAACAGCAGCAAATCATGTCTAAAATATGATTTGCAAAAGTTAGTCACTGCAAAACATATTAATATAAGCTCAGAGATGAATGCAGAGACAGAAATATAAAATATTATTCCTTTTGCAGGAATACCAAAATGATTCAATTAACAGAAATCCCAATTATGCACAGTCCTCTGACAAAATGAGTCTCCACGTAGCCACTATTGATGACTATAATGAGTCCGCTGGCCTTTGAAATGATTTGAGCACAGCCAAGTAGTGGTGTTTGTCATCTTTGTAAATAAAAAGTGTCTGTCAGGAGCCTTATTAGCTGACCCTTATTACTGGGCTGACAGATTGTTGCTAAAATATGTTCTCAAAAGACATGCAGGCAAGCCCCCAAACAAACAATTTAACATGCAAAGTCACCCCTCATCGTCTGAGCCAGTTGGGCGGTAAAGTACTAAAAGTTCTGAAGCAACAGGGGCCCCCACTGGCTCCAAGAGTTTGAATCTGAAAGTGAGAGAAAAGGAGAAAAAGGAAGATGACAGGAAAAAATATAAAGGAAAAGAATCTCAGTTTTGGAATAAAAGTACTGCTCTACGCACTCTTTGTATAGTAAGCCTTTTAGTCTTGATAACAACCATAGGAGGTCGGAACTGTCATCATCCCATCTTACAGATGAGTGTCCTATCTCAGGCCCAGAGAAGTTAACTGACTTGCCCAGAATCACACAGCTAATAGATGACAGTGTAAGGATTTAAAGGTTCCCAGTCATCACACTGGGCTTTCTGTTTCATGGGAGGAGGAGTTTGGTGGTTACCTAGCATTTCCAATTTCTCAACATCTGAGTCCCCAAAATTGAGTCCCCACAAAGCTACTTCCCAACTGAATACTTCCAGTAGTGGCAGCTGATCTGTCTCATGAAGCACCAGATTCTATTTTCAGTTGCCTTTATTATTTGTCAATAACTATTGAAAATAATTCACAATTTTGAGTAATGCTTGTACTTTCTGAGTGCTTGCTACATGCTGGGAACTCTGTTACAGTTTTTTGTTTGGTTTGGTAAAATTATAAACTAGTCTTCAGAACATTTCTATCAAGTAGGTACTGCTCCGGCTGGTTGCTGCTCCAGCTCCACAAATGAAAATAGAAGGGCACAGAGATTAAGTGATTTAAGTGGTCACACAGCTAGAGGTTGATGCACCTGGGACTTAAAGTCCAGCAGCTGACTCTGGAGACGGGGTGGCTACTCCGCACCATCACCACCTTCTCTAGTTGCCCAGTCCACCAACTAGATGTAAATGTATCTTTGTTATCATTGGCTCCCATTCAGAGATTGCACAAAGCAGGGGTCCTCAAACTATGGCCCGCCCAGGACATTTATCCAACCCACCGGGTATTTTTGCCTCTGCTGTCTGTCCTGCTTAGTAGCCAAGTCATCCCGGGCTGCAGTGCGCATGTGTGGAATGCACACCGCAGTCTCCGACTCCCCCCCTTCTCTCTGTCTCTCTCTCGGGTAACACTGAGACTCGTGATGGGAGGAGCCACCAGCTTGCTTGTGCAGAGCCTGCTGCTGCCTGAGGACCGAGGTAAGAACAAGTTAGGATTTTTTTTTTTTTAAGTTAGGAGGTCTATTTTTTTTTTTTTTCATTTTGCAGTTAGTAGGGCCTTTTGTTGAGGCTAAGGGAGGCCTTTTTTTCCCTAAAATTAAGAGGTCTTTTTTTCTTTTGCAGATGGGGAGATGGGGGTACCTTTTTTATTTTTCATTTTAAATTTTGTATTTGTATTTGTTCCCTTTTTTTTTTTTTTTTTTTTTTTTGCAGTTTTTGGCCAGGGCTGGGTTTGAACCCACCACCTCCGGTATATGGGGCCAGCGCCCTACTCCTTTGAGCCACAGGCACGGCCCTCCTTTTGTTTTTTTACTTCAAAATCAGATATGTTCAGTGTGCATAGGAATTTGTTCATAGTTTTTTTTTTTAACTATAGTACGGCCCTCAAATGGTCTGAGGGACAACCTCCTGTTCAAAAAGTTTGAGAACCTCTGGCATAAAGCATGCTGAATATTATGTGTGCTTTCTATCACTTAATGCTCGGGGCAACACTGTGAGCTAAGTAAGTATTATCATTCCCATTTTATAGATGAGGAAACTGATATCCAAGTCAGTTGATAGCCTGAGCCAAGATCAGGCAGCCAGAATTCTTTAATTAGGAGTCCACTGAAACCCTGAAATTTGGGTGCAAGCTCAAGTTGGTGTGGCTTCAAAGCCAGCCCCTGAGGCTGTACAGCCATATTGTCCCCATGTAATGGGCTTAGAGCACAGATTAGATAAGGTTATCTGGTCACAGTGACCTGAACTCACCTGATGGCCAAAGCTCCCAAAAGCCACCAGGAAGTAGAAAATAATCAAGGCCCGCGACAAGGCCTCTGTCAGGGTCCCTGGATCTCCTATGCCCAGGACTTTCCCTGCTCTGACTCTTGAGACTCAGTCACATGTGCACACCTTGTAGGTCTCCTATATCTCGGGGCTCCAGCTCATTCCTATCTACAGTATTCTGCTGAATCTTGCACCCAATATTCTTCTTCAGGCTTTCACATTCAAGTTCAATCAACATCGATTACGTGCCTACTATGCATAGTGCACTGGACTAGGAGGTTTCAGAATAAATCCTGTGTGATCCTTTCAAGAAGGCTTTCCCTCCGCTTGCTCAATGGCATCAAAGGTAAGCAGGAGAAGAAGAAATCCCAAGGTTCTTCAGCAGTGAAGCAGCCAAAGCCGTGTCCAAACCCAGGCCTACTGCATTAACTGCATCGGAGCCGTGCTTAGGGCTTTTTCTGACATCCTCGGCCTGCTGGGTCATTAGTCTCCAACCACTAATGTCAGCCGCCTGGTCTGGTCACCACTCAGTTATACCTGGCTGCCCTCCAGGAACTGACCAGACAGAGGCAAACAGCAATTGGCAGAAGAGGGACAATGGACCCAGACTCAAAAACAGGCTCAGGGTAGCACAGAACTTACGATATCCCAGAACTTGCCCCTGGGCTCAACACCCTTTTGAATTAAACAATAACAAGGGTCTGGTTTCTTCCCTAACCCTTTCTATGCTTGCCTTGAACTCCTAGGCTCAAGCAATTCTCCCACCTCAGCCTCCGAGGCACTCATCACTCACCCTGCTTATTTTTTTTCTTACTGTAAAATTCACAGTATGCATTGCTATGGACTGAAGGTTTCTGTCCTCCCCAAATTCGCATGTTGAAATTCTCATCATGTGATGGTATTAGGAGGCGGGGCCTTTGGGAGGTGGAGCCCTTATGCATGGGCACAGGACCCTTCCAGGAGAGCTGGCTGCCTGTCTGCTCACTGCTATGTGAGGATATGAGAAAAAGTCATCTGCGAATAGGAAGCTGGCCCACAACAGACACCAGATCTGCCAGTTGTGATCTTAAACTTCCAGTCTCCAGAAGTATGAGAAATAAATGTCTGTTGTTCAAGGCACCCGCTCTGTGATTCTCTCAGACTGTGATGCAGTCTGAACCTACGAAGACATGCATTCTGGGGGAAGATGAAAAACGGGAAAATTTTGATAATTCTTTTGGACAATTAGGAAGTGCCAATTATTTGAATCATTCTCCTTTTGCCACACCTCAAATACCAAAATGAAATATTCCTAAATTCTCAACCCCCTAAGAGTCAGGATGGGGGAGATGAAAGATATCCCACAATATCAAAGAAGAATACAAGGCGAGAAATCCCATTTCCAAGCAGTGTCATCATTGGTCATGTGACTTAAGCCTCCGTGTTTTCATCTTTAAAATGAGGAAAATAACACCTGCCCCCGCAGGATTTATGAAAGCTATTATTTAAGGTTGGGCACGGTGTAATCCTAGAAATCTGTGAGGCCAAAGAGGGTGAATTGTTTGAGTTCAGGAGTTTGAGACCAGTTGGAGGGAGAGGGAGACCCCATCTCTAGAAAAACTAGATGGGCATCATAGTGGGTACCTATAGTCCCAGGTGCTGGGAGGCTAAGGCAGGAGAATTGCTGGAGCCCAAGAGTTTGAAGTTGCTGTGAACTACAATGATGTTATGAGACTCTACCCAGGGCAACAGAGTGAGATCTCTTTAAAAAAATTTAAGAAAAATAAAACTATTATTTAAACAAGGTTATGAGGTATACACATCTGGTCAAGACACTAAACCTTGGATAAGAGGAAAACATACCAATTTCAGAATTTTCTTACATGTGGACAAAAGAAAAAGAATGGAATAGAAGAGAAATAAAAAGGGGATTGTGACCACATCTGAAATTATTATTTCTTTAAAAAAAAAAAGTCTGAAGCACACATGGCAAAATGTCAATATTTATCTGCGTCACAAATGCCTGGATGTACTTGTTCTTTCCCGTATGTTGAACTATATGATGATATTAAGATCAAACAGAAGATAGTACCCATCAGGGGTTAAAAGTGTAAGCTCTGAGGCTCAGCACCCATAGCACAGTGGTTACGGTGCCAGTCACATACACCGAGGGTGGTGGGTTCGAACCCAGTCTGGGCCAGTTAAACAACAATGACAACTGTAACAAAAAATAGCTGGGTGTTGTGGCGGTTGCCTGTAGTCTCCCAGCTACTTGGGACCAGAGAATTGCTTAAACCCAAAAGTTTGAGGTTGCTGTGAGCTGTGAAACCAGGGCACTCTGCCAAGGGCAACATAGTGATATTCTGTCTCAAAAAAAAAAAAAAGAGTGTGAGCTCTGAGTAAAAGGAAGCCATCTGCACAGCAAAGGAAAACAATCAACAAAATGAAACAAAAACTTACAAATTGGGGGGGTATATATCACAATCTATATACCTGATAAGGTATATGTATAGAGGTATACATTTGTAAACAACTCATACAACTCAATAGTATAAAAACAAATAATCCAATTTAAAAATGGGCAAAGACCAAAAAGAAGGGGAAAGAGAAGAGGGAGGAGAAGGAGTGGAGGATGTGTGGAGGGAGGGCAATTGGTGGGACAACACCTATGGTGCATTTTACAAGGGTACTTGTCAAACCTACTAAGCATAGAGTATAAATGTCTTGACACAATAATTAAGAAAGTGAAGTTAAGGCTATGTTAACCAGTTTGATAAAAGTATGTCAAATTGTCTATAAAACCAGCACATTGTACCCCATAAATGCATTAATGTACACAGCTATGATTTAATAAAAAGAAATAGGGCAAAGACCTGAATAGATTTTTCTCCAAAAGACATAAAAATGGCCAAAAGGTATATCAAAGGTGATCAACATTATTAACTGTTAAGAAAATGAAAATCAAAACCACAATGAGACATCACTTCACACATGTTAAAATGGCTTTTCTGAAAATGTCAGGAGCTATCAAGTGTTGGAAAAGGCAAAGAAAAAAGGGAAGCCTAGGACACTGCTGGTGGGAATGGAGTTTGGTACTGTCATTATGACAAATGTATAGGGGTTCCTAGAGAAATTTAAAATAGAATTGCCAGATAATACAACGATCCTTCTTCCAGTTATATACCCAAAGGTAATGAAGTCACCATCTTATAAAGATATCTGCGTTCTCATATTTATTACAGTATGATCCACAGTAGCCGTGATGTGGAAACACCTGAAGTGTCCACCAAGGATGAATGGATAAAGACACCAGGGTGTACATGACTGTGGAATGTTCTTCCGGCTTTAAAAAGAAGGAAATCCTGCCATTTCCACAATGGGGATGAACCTAGAAACATGCTAAGCGGAACAGGCCAGACACAGAAAGAACAGTGTTGTGCAATCACACTTACAGGTGAACTCGAAAAAAGTAAAATACACAGACGTAGAGAATCAAACAGTGGTTACCATGGTAACGAGGGGCAGCATAGGGAAATGTCGCTTACAGGTTACAAGGTAACAGATATGTAGAATGAACAAATCTAGAGTTCCAATGTGCAACAGGAGGGCTACAGTCAATAAAATTGTACTACATTTGGGATTTCTACTAAATGATCAGATTTTAGCTACTCGGGCCACAAAAATACAAATTAAGTAAGTAACTTTGTGATATGATAGATGTGTTCCTTTGTTTCACTATCGTAGCATTCTTACTATTTATACATATCCAAAAAAATCATGTTGTATCCTTCAACGACACACAATAAATTAAAAAAAAAAGAATGTGAGCTCTGGAATCAAAGCCTGAATTTAAGTGGAGATCTGCAACTTACTGTGTGAGCTTGGAAAAGTTACTGCATTTCTCTAAGCCTCAGTTTTCTCATTTGCAATGGGAATAATAGTACCTCATGTCTCATAGGAATATTAATAGTGTTGCATGAGGCTTAAATTAGATTTAAAAAAATTGGAGAGTTTGCCCAAAACCTGGCATATGGTTAAGTGTCCAAAAAAGTTCGTTGATACCATTCTCTCTTTTTTCTTTTCTTTCCTTTCTTTCTGGTTTTTTTTGAGACAAAGTCTCAAGCTGTCACCCTATCCAAGGAGATTGTGGCATCATAGCTCACAGCAACCTCCAACTCTTGGGCTCAAGATATCCTCTTGCCTTGTTTTTCTATTTTTAGTAGAGACGGGGTCTCGCTTTTTTGCCCAGGCTGGTCTGGCACCCATAAGCTCAAGCAATCCACCAGTCTGGGCCTCCAAAGTGCTAGGATTACGGGCATGAGACACCATGCCCAGCTCCATTCTCCCTTCAAAAAAAAAAATCAATTAAGATAACAACAATAATAACAAAGAAAGTCTGACACAGTTTCTATTTTATTTTTAGGATCTATAGATTTAGAACAATTATTCTTTTACTGAAACCATTTCAATGTATTTCCATAACAACAAAGCAAATGAGACATGCCTCAAATTCAACATAATGAAAGTTTACTGACGTTTTAGCCTCATCCTCATTGAGAAGGCAAGAAAACTTCACTTACGAACTCCTGATAATGGAGCAGCATCACTTAAGAAAACAGAATCCTTTTCACACCATCCTGTCACTAGAGCAGACTTTAACCAAAGACCACCTCCTTGCAAAGTGGTATTTTAGAAAGATTCCCTGTTAAAGGCATAACTCTTCCACTTACCCTAAAAGCAAAGAACTTAGGTGGGTCAAGATCACCCTCAAAGGAGTTACCAGCAAGGATGCTGCCCGTGGAGAAGGCTAGGACACTGCGGGTGGGAACGGAGTTTGGTACAGTTCCCTTTTGGGATCTGCCCCTTGCAGACTGGGGTCCATCACCCACTCTGCAGATCCCCAAACCTCATGATGTGGAGCTCTCTGCAGCCGAACCAACAATGCAGTAACATTCAGGTGCTAACCTAGACAGTGCTCTGGGCATTTTAAGAAGAGCACATCTCAGAGTGCTATGCACAGTTATACTCCCATTTCTAGAAAACAGCAACAATGATAAAAACAAAAGCTATATATTACTTTTAAAAACCTAAGGATTCTCTCTCCATCTCCTCCCTCACCCGTTCCCCTGGTTTTAATTTACTGATATGTGAAATCCAAACCTCCTTGGGACCTGCTGTCTACAGATCCCATTCTCATTCCCATTGAGTGGGAAGCGGATCATCGATACACAGATATTAGTAAGTAAACTGAGACTTTTCTTGTTGCTCCAAATAGGAAGAGTCAGATTGTAAATGATGGAGCACACATCCCCTCTGAAGGACTTAGAAAGAAGAATCTAGGCAAGATGTGTCACCCCCAAGGAACATCATTCAGCCATAGTCTAAGTGATCAAAAGAGGGACGGAGATAAATGGGAGTGGGGGGGTCCTTTGCAGGTGGGAATTATTGTCTTAAGAAGGTTGGATAGAGCTTCTGCACCCCCCAAACCACACCAAGCATGGCATGGGGGCCACCCAGGAGCTTCACACAAAGATGTCAGGGGCATCTCGCGTCTCACTCCCGAGGTGCCTGGCCCTTTGTACAGTGGACCAGCTGATCATTGATTGGGCTTATCTGAGTAAAAAGACAAAAAGTTGGAGCATTCCTAATTCCCTCCTTGCCCAGGCCTTGATTAAACTGGGGAAAGGGAAGAAATGGGTGAGCGATAGGTACACTGGATACGAGACTGAAGTCTTTCAATGTTGTTAAATATCAGGAAAGATGTTGACCAAATATGGCTGGCAAAAGTGATGGGGGGAAAAGAAGTCACTGCTTATTATGTCTGTCCTTTCCATGAGGAATTTCTACTGCTCAATGTGCTTATCTGTATTTTCCACATCGAAAATCAGAACACAAATGTTTATGCTGCCTCTGGGTAGAAAAGTCAGCCTGAGAGATGAAACATGGGCAAAGAAGTAAGCAAGCATTTGGATGTTGAAGGTCAAGCATCGGGTACCCTTCTGAACTATGTGAGTTTTTAATCATGACAATTATTATTATCTTTATAATAGAAAGTGAAATATATCAATGTCTAAGCTTCTAGGTTAGTTTTTGTTTTCCCCCATTAACTAGCTGAGTAAATTTGGTATTTAGGTAAGGAAGGGCTAAGCCTCACCCATTCTAGGCAATCAAAGATTCAGCTGCCAGTTTACCTGAACCATGTCTTAAAGATATTTACCTGCCACGTCTCAACCCAGCTCTATATAATGGAGAAAAGGATGGAATTAGCCAGCACAGCTCCCCTTCTGTGAGCCCGGCATGGTGCTAGACAGCGTCTCTGCTTTCTCTCATTTTATCCTCATAACAAGCTGAGGACCAAGGTCATGATAACCCATCTGACAAATGAAAAAACTAAAGCTGATCTACCAAAGATCACTCAGCTAATGGGTAGTGAAAGTAGGGAATAACTTTCTAATTCAAAAGCCAATCAATGCTTTTTTCACTTCTTTTATTAGGGATGGTGGGAGAGATTTAAAAACTATTGAAAGCCAGTTGCAGTGCCCTGCACCTATAATCCCAGCTACCTGGGAGGTCCACAAAGGAGGATTGCTTGAGTCCAGGTGATTAAGATCAGGCTGGCAACATAACAGCACTCAGTCTCTAAAAGCAACATATATACATTAAAAACTATTGAAAAACACAAAGTATATAAAACTGGTTAACATAGCCTACCTCACTTAATTATTGTGTTAAGACATTTATACTCTACCCTTAATAGATTTGTAACCAGTTTGATGTAAGCATTCCAAATTATATATAAAATCAGCACATTGTACTCCATAAATGCATTAATGTACACAGTTCTGATTTAATAAAAAATTAAGAGTAAAACAAGAAAAATACAAAGTATAAAATAACAATCATTCACATTCCAACCACCAAGGAGTAATCATTTTTAACTTCTGAGGGTATTTGCCTCTAATCTTCAGACCTATAGTTTTTTGCTAAAATTAATGTAGTATTTGTATGTTACGAATCTGACAAAGGATCGATAACTAGAATCTATAGAAAACTCAAATTAATCAACAACAAAAGAGCAAATGATCCCATTTACTACTGGGCAAGAGACATGAACAGGACCATCTCTGAAGAAAACACAAATGGCCAATAAACACATGAAAACAGGCTCATCATCCTTGATCATCAGAGAAATGCAAATCAAAACCACCCTCAGATATCACCTAACCCCAGTGGGAACAGCCCACATCACAAAATCTCAAAGCAGCAAATGTTGGCACAGATGTGGACAGAAGGGAACACTTTTACACTGTTGGTGGGATTGCAAACTAATACAGCCTTTATGGAAAGAAGCACGGAGAATCCTCAAAGAGTTAAATATAGACCTTCCATTTGATCCCACAATTCCATTACTAGGAATCTACTCAGAGGAAATTAAATCATCTTATCACAAGGATATTTGCATTAGAATGTTTGTTGCAGCTCAATTCACAATTGCCAAGACACGGAACCTAAGGGGCCATCAACCATCAACCCATAAATGGATTAACACATTGTGGTATATGTATACCATGGAATGCTATTCAGCTATTTTTTTAAAAAAATGGGACTTTACATCTTATATTTACTTGGATGGAGTTGAAACACATTCTTCTTAGTAAAGTATAATAAGAATAGAAATGCAAATATCCAATGTACTCAATACTAATATGAATCTAGTAGAAAAACAACTACATGACCATAGAAGAGAACAATACAAGTATATTCAAGTGGTGGGAGGGGGAAGGAGGGAAAAAGGAAGGAGAAGAGGGAGGTGGATTGGGAAATGCTCGCCTGATGGACAAATTGTGAGGGTGTACAGCACACCCCTATGATGAAGAGCTCAGCTGCCTCAACTTTACCTTGACCTTTAACCTAGCAACACAATTTATACTCTCATATTAATCTGAATTTAAAAAAATTAAAAAATAAAAAATTGAGATATTATTCTAAAGAATTTAAACTAATCAGAAATATACAAACTTAAAGATTAATGAATTATCCTGAATAACAGTACACAGAAAAAGGAACATACAATATCATTCCCATTAGCTCTTCATTTATATTTATACACATAGAATAACATTTGGATGAACATATAAAATATGATCTTTAAAATACCCTCATAAAAGTGAACATATAGTAAAGATACTATGTAAACGAAAATGTCAAATTGAATTTTATTTGTATTTAACAGAAAAAGAATAAATCAAATGAAATTAAAGGAAATGTTGAGCTTCAATTAAATGTTTCTTTATCTCTAAACATATTTTCTAAAAACTCATCTAAAATGAAAATAGTTATGAAAAACATCAGAAAATGGAGTGGTTATGTTTTCTAAAAAGTTACACATTTCGTTTCTAACTAATATTGATGGACTCTTTTTGTAGAAGTGATATCCTTGACTTGTCTATTCTCTTCCATTCTCTTCTCATTTCTTAACTTTATCCAATTATTTTACATTGTCCAGGTTTTTACCAATGACATTCTTTTTGGTAGTCATAAATATCATGACTTTTAATATCAATTTTTAGAAATGGATTCATTATCACAGTTTTTAATCCTATATTATTTCTTTTGACTCCTCTCTCAGTTGGCTAGATTTTGTTTTTCAGGTAGATTTCTATAAGAGGGTGTCATGGATACACCTATGTTTTCTCCTACACAATTTGATGAATTAGAGGAAGTCGGGAACTTTGGGCAAGCCAGGTTCTCTAGATGACACCACCTATGAGAGACTAGCAGGGAAAATTCTGGACCCTCCGCAGAGTTTTCTGAAGACCTTGCAGACAAGCCTTCCACACTTGAGGACTGTGATGATGTCTCCTTTGGGAGGGGTGTCTTAACAATTGAACCGGGTGGAGGTCTAGGAACCTAGGTGATGGAGAAGCAGACTCCAAACAAGCACATGTGGTCATCTTCTCCATCCAGTGGGCACAAGTGCTACAAATGGACTGGGAAAAACTGGGTGTACTCTCACAACAGGGTGTCCCTCACTCTCACAACGGGTGAGCAGCTAGCCACCACGCTGACTAAAGCCTTAGAAACCAAACGGACCTTATCTTACGGGGCCTATTCTGGAAAAAGCACTTGATGCCTAGCCCAGTGTTAAAACTGTCAGGCTCAAACCCCAGCCTCGTTCTGCAGGTGAGTGTCTGTGTTCTCCCATTCCTGCTTTCAAGGACAGGTGCACGGCGTGTAACACCTCTGTGAAAAGAGCATGTGGCCTTCTAAAAAAATAAATAAATTGATCTAAAAATGGAAAATCAGAACCAAAAAGAAAAAAGAATAACAATGTCCCAAAGTTGAATAAAGGTGGCCTGAGGCCACCAGCATAGTGTTCATAAAGGTTAGGGTACTGGGACAAAGGTTCTGGTTAGACTCTGACAGCAGGCCCCCTGTGTGCTGAGTTTATTCCCGCAAGCTTTCTAGCCAAGGAAACTGCATGTAAAGAAAAGAAAAATATCCTTCCATATTTCCAAAGGTAGGATGCAGAAAATACCAACCAAGGCCTTTTCACTGTTTTGGCAGGCACAGGTGGAGGAAAGAGCATAGGCTTGGGCATCAGAATTCAGACACGGGCTTCCCACGTGCCCTCAGGTGAGTCATTTTTCATCCCTGAGCGTCAGTGTCCTCACCTGCAAACAGGAGGTCTCATGCCTGCCTCGGCATCAGCGTTCAGCCGCACACAGGGGACACGGAGCAGAGTTATCACTGCTGCTCTGTTTTCACTCTTCACCCTTGGTAGACATCTGCAGTTTGCTTAGCTGCCCCTGGGCAGAACTAGATTTGTGAAAGTCAGGGTGACACTGTGTGGAAAGCATCTCTTCGGCCCCTCCTCCACTGTGTAGGAAAGGATTCCGCAGGGCCAGCCGGGGAACTTGCAGGCCCTGGACACTGAGAAGTGTATGGTAACCTGTGCCACGTGGACCCCCAAGTAAAAATAATATGAAAGCACAAAATAAAGATAAGAAAATTGAAAAGTGAACAAAGTTCTCTATTCCACTGCAGTGACTCCTTTAAAGGCATTTCAAATATCAAATATCAAATTATTTCCCCCAGAATACCAGTTTTCTCTTCACTTGTTTTTCTGGTGTGTGTCTCTGTGTGTGTTTGTCTGTATGTGTATATGTTGTGTATGTCTTTATGTGTGTCATATGTGTGTATGTGTCCGTGTGTGTGTGTGTGTGTGTGTGTGTGTGTACACCTAAGCATCCCTGCACAAATCTGTAGAGGGCGCTTGGGGACTCCATTGCCTAGGAAGTTGCGCTGCTAATCCAGTGCTGGAAATCACCCTCTCCTGTGGGTTGCCATGAGGAATAAGTAAGACAATGTGTTATCAAGAACTTGGCACAGCGTCTGGCTTGTGGGCAGAACCAGCCAAGTCTATTTCATAGGTAACCTTCCTTCTCCTTCCTCAGCTCCCTGCTTCCCCACGAGAGGCCTTCTTCCCATCTGCCTCCTGCCCATCCCTCACCCCCTTCTGATGGCTGAGCTGACGGATTAGCCGGGGGAAGGGGAAGAAGGGTGCTCAGCCCGCTTCTCTCCTCCTTCTCCTTTGCTCAGCCCAGCCACAGGGAGCATTGTGTGATGCCCTCCCTAAGGTAGGTCTAGGCAGTGGGTGGGGGGAACTGTGGTGTCCAGATGGGCCAGGGAGAGGTGGGCGAGCCTGCCTGATTGAGGATGACACATTAGCAAGCTTATACCCAAGCCACGTTCCCAATAACAAGTTTATCAGTGACATGGGTGAGGTATTAATTTCCAGTTGCCTGCCTTGTGAGTCCAAAGCCAATAGCCTGCATGCACATTTGTGGGGGAAAAAAGAGAGACCCCACTTTTTCCGAGAGAAGGCTCCCAGCTTGATGAGGGGAGTGAGCTCCTGCCCCTTTGGCCGGGCACCTTTTGCAGTCCCCAGACCACCTACGCAACTGTGCACATCGGGTCTCTCGGAGCTGAGGTGTGATGAATGGGACCCTTCCAAACCCTAATAAGGCTTATTTCCTTTACGATAGTATTAATACTAACAAAGAAGCATATCTAGAAAAAGCCATTGGCCCAAAGAGTCCCAGGGCTGTAATGGAAGGAGAGCACAGCACACATCCAACGACCCAGTCAAGCTTTCCCTAGGAAGCACAAGTTCCTAAAATGATAAAGCAATCGTGGCCAGTCAATTCTAATACCAGCATTAGCAAAACGAATCTGCACAGACCGCCGCAGCTGCAGGTTCAAAGAGAGGGCTGAGAGCGCCTGGATGTACTTGGGCTTCCATCGGCCAAGGGCCTGCGTCTGTGGAGAGGGTGGGCCAGCGACTCACCTCCACAGGTCTCTTGTATTCGCACCATGTCGCCGATCTGTAGGGACAGCTGAGGGGCTCCGCTGCCTTGGAAGTTGTATATGGCTGTGGGGTGGAAGAGAACGGCAGCCAGTGAGACATCGGTCACCCCGAATCTCTGTCCTTCCAGCTAGCCCTGCAGCCCACATGGGCTAAACAAAACCAGTGCAGAAACCTACGGCCCACTACAGGGTCAATCCCACCTGGTCTGCCTCCTAAGGGCCCCCAGGTACTAAGCAAACCTGACCTCCCTCCATACAGGTCCTGCACTCCCGAGAAGGAGGCTGTTAATGTCATTTCCTGTGGATTGAACTCTTACTGTGCACCAGGCAGTTAAAATGGCAAATGGCATGCTAAGTATCTTTGGCCACAATTATAGAGAAAAACTACGTAAGCACCTAAAGTGTAGTGCTGTGCTGGGAAGGAGAGGTATGCTGGTCAGCGGGAGGGCCGGGGGCCTCACAAGGCCCCTGTAGCCTCATGGGACAAGCTGACAGGCTCCCCTGCGATGACTGGGTGGGTGGGCTGGGCTGGGTGAGCACAGGTGCTGAGCACACGAGGTGGCCCACGGGAGCCACGCATGGGGGGTGCAGGAGGCTTCCTGGAGAAAGTGCAGTTGAGCTGGGCTCATCCCTTCTTGCCTCCCATGCTCAGCTTATTGTGAAGATAAACAGGGCCAACCAAGGAGAAGGAACTTCTGTAGGAGCCTGACCAGGAGGAAGGCCCCAGGGAGCTCAATCACCAGGGCCTTGGGCCCTTCTGCTGCCCACATGACAGGCAGGAGCTAATTTCCAGACCCCTCCAAATCCATCCTAACAGGTGACAGTGCAAATGACTCACCTTTCCTCTGACCTGGTTCCCCATTTTTAAGTAAGCATGCAGTGATGCTCCATTACCCATCCCCACCCATCTGTTACCCATCCCTCAAGTTTGGGGGGGAGGGGCTAAGATGAGAATATGCCACTAAATGGTAGTGATTCCTCCTAAAAGGAATAAAACGTGGTCAAGCCTCAGGTATCTGGAATTAGGTTATCAGTGCTAACCCTAATAAGAACTAGAGTTTATCGAACACGGTATGCCAGACACATTCAAGTTGACGGGCATTTGCTCATTTAATCCTCACAATACTCCCTCCAAGTGGGAAGTATTATTATTTCCAAAGTCACACAGCACTGGGGCTGGTTGTGCTGGCCTGTGCTCTTGACCACTGTTCTACGAGTACATCTCTCCATAGCTATCTCCTGTTAACGCTGAGGATGAGGACAGTCTGAGCCACTAGAAACCAGGGTCCAAATGGACAGTGCTGCTCTACATCCAACCCCGTGCACCTCCGTGGGAAACGAGTTTCCACACAGTGCAGATTGGTTTTCATCGCAGATACCACCTCCAGGCTCCTCTTCCTCCCCCCTCTTATCTCCTTTGCTCTCTCTTCCCTCCTTCCTCTTCTCACTCCCACCTCCCCAACGTACGTCAAAGAGAGCAGAGTGGTTCAGACAGAACCCTGGATTTGCCATTTATTGCTGAAGGATCCTGAGCACCTCGCTGGACCTCACTTCCTTACAAGGGAGAGGTTAACAGCGCGCAGCCCACAGGGTTATTAGGAAGTTTAAAAGGAATTGAGCACAGGGTGTGTATTCCCCTAGCCCCACCCCAGGCCAGCCCCATAATCCTAACCTCCCTTTGTGGGCATTCAGAGGGACAAAAAGTCCCCATCCTGAGAGACGATGAGGCTTGCAAGTTAACAGCCAGTGTTTCTGGAGTCAGACAGATGTGGCTATCAAGGCCAGGCCTGTCCTTCACTGGATCTGGCATCAAGCCCAGGCTGTGCCCTGCACAAGGTCACACAGCCAAGAGAGTAGTGAAGATTGGCACCAAACCTGTGATCTGCTCACCAAGGCCTACACCCTGCCCCGGTGCTGTGTCCACCAGAGGAGGGGTGTTTTTCTGTAATCCACACAAAGGCACCAAAGGGGCAGCTGCCGGAACAAGCAACTTCATCCTCTGAGTCTCAATTTCTCCAATTGTAGAAAATAAGAGATAACAGTCCCTACCTTACAGGACTCCTAGAAAGCTTGACTGAGACTAACGCCTGTAAAAGGCTGATTGCATATGTGGCCATAGTATGTGCTCAATAAATGGCTGTCACCTTTCTTTTTATTAACATTACTTCTCCTGAACAATCCTTTGGAGTTTTGCGTCACCTTTAAATGGGTTTCCTTACCAATTGCAACCAATAGCCCTGTTGGCCAACACTGCACAAAATTAATCCTTTGCCCAAAAGCAAACCTAGAGAAGGCCCTCAGGGGCGGGGCTGAGGCTTCTCTCCTCCTGCATAAACACAGCCTGTTCCTTCATTGTGGTCACACTTGGCCTGATTTCTCCCCACACTGCTGTCATTTGGACAGGCTCTGGTGTGCTGGTGTCCTCAGTTGGCAGACTCTATGCCCTGTCCTCCAGCCCCAGAGGTCTGCCTGGGGGCCTGGCCATGGAGCCGGACAGGGCTGTGGAGGAGACAGAAGGAGGCCGCCCACAGGATGTGCTAGTTTCTGGGGCACTAGCAGGTGCGGCGTGTCATCAGATACTCGCAGAAGGACTGTGTGGGGTTCCCTGCCGGTCTCCTCCTGGCTGTCCTCAGGAATGTCTCCCTTCACCCAGCAACATCAGGTGGAAGGCGCCAATTGGTCAGCTCCTTGAGACATCTTGGACAGATCTCGAAACTGGGTATTCAACGTGAAAGTCTGTGTTCAATCCAAGGACTCACTCACTGATGATGAAAATGAAAGTAACTGACTTGGCCATTTGATTTATAAATGTATTTGTGCCTTCAAACAAGGGCCTCTTAAAGCTCCATTTAGAGCAAAGCAAACTTTACTCACAAAGGAAGTGGCTTTGCATTTGAATACCCGATTCTGTGAAGTTTTCTAGATGACTAACAGGAAACTTTGAGCCAGAATGCCACTCTATGGAGTTTGATTGCTTATCTCTGACCCTCAGTTTGTTTCTGGCCAGTGTGAGATGGGCCTAACTGTGCTCGACTTTTCAGGGAGGAATAGAAATGGCAGAAAAACAAGAGGAAGAAATCATAGCCTGCCTCCCCCTGGCTAAGGTCTGCCCACAGAAGATAGACCAGTGGGGAAGCCTGCCCACAGCCCCTATGGCTCTCAGCTCTTCCCACAAATACCCATCCCAGCTTCCCCATCATGCAAGGGCTCCATGCCCTACAGCAGCGGTTCTCAATCTGTGGGTCATAAGCCACAGGAACTGTATTAAGGCCGCAACATTAGGAAGGTTGAGAACCACTGCCCTAGACACACTCCCTGTGGAAGAACTGACCTCCTCCAGGTCAAAAAACTGTATCCAAGAACCAAAACAGCAGCTTCTTTACTGACAAGCCCACCCAGACCAAAGTATTTGGCCACCAAGTATGAAAAGGATGCTCCCAAATACCAGAGCCATCTGGGGTCACTGACTTTAACAAGGACTCTTAAATTGGAAATCCCAGTTGGCAAGCCACTGGAACAGCTATTTTAAGGCAGATGGCATCTCTAACAACCCTGAAAATTGAATTCACTGATTAGCTACCAATTCTACCTAAATATATTGAAGTATTCTGCTCACTGGGAGTCCAAATAGAGAGAAATAAAGTAAAAGCAAACATCATTGTTATAGCACCATAGCTCAGGGGAAAAAAAGGGTCACTGTGCTTTGTGCAATTTTAAGCAATAAGAAGACTGTTTCTCTTTTATTTATAGATGAGGAAACTGAGGATGGGAAAGGCAAACAACTTATTCAGCTAGTAAGACAGACAAATAGATCCAGAAGTCTAAATTCTAGCCACTGTACACACTGTTTCCCAAGAAAAAAAAATATGCATTTACTGAGCACATATTATATGCTAAGCCCACATTCTGTGATTTTTCCAACAGATACCCATGTGAACACCTGCTGTGTGCCAGCTACTGTTCTGGGAACTGGGGGTACAGTGATAGATAAGGCAGATAAAATTCTAGCACTTTACTCATATCAGTCCTTTCAATCTTCACCATAACCTTCCAAGGTACTATCCTCCATGCAACATACAAAAACTCAAAGAAAGATTAAGGAACCAGCCCATGGCCACACAGCTAGAAAATAGTAGAAAGTGGATTCAAACCCAGAGTGGAGGCTAAAGTCCCTGCTTCCCTGACCAGCCCATTGCTGATATCACACTCTATTATACATACACTGGACTTAAGTTCTGCTTGTTTTCCAGATTAGTGAGGTTAGAGCTGAGACTTGTTGATCACTGAATCCCCAGTCCCTCGCCCCCAGGTGAAATGCAATCAATACTTATTGAACTCTAAAGAAATACTTGTTGGATTGAAGGGATGTGGATGGACACGAATGGCAGGAATGTCCCTTCTTCTGGATCTATTCTTTCTTGCATTTCTTGTGACTGCTTCAAGAGATGCTGACCCAGCACAGCTGCCAAGTATGATTGCAGCCATCAAGTGCCCTGTGACCCTTCCAGATGGATTCACACCTCATCTGGGGTCCTGCCATTTGCTGACATATTTTAAAAGAAAAGCTTCAGCCAACATCAAGTGTTAATAGAGCTTGGACAAGTGGCTGTATAAAAGGAACAAAAGCAATAATGGAGACAGAGAATGTAATTGCCTGAAGCTCACTTCCCCCAGTCTCTGAGCCAGGTTTTTGAGAGTCTCCACTCCAGCGGGGAACAGAGCTAGCTGGCAGGACTAGCCACCTTGGACTCAAGTGAAACTTGCTCATTGAAATGCACAAGGAGTGTGCCTGAGGTCTCTGGACAGGTGTTGACAGCCTCAACACCGGGGGCAACATCCTGACATTGCATCAGGAAGGGTGAATGCCATGATCCAGTAGAAGCCTCTGGCAGCAACACCAGATCTCAAAACCAGGTGTGAATGAGCAGCCAGAGAGGCAGAAGCAGCACAGCCAGAGGGGACTCAGAAAGAGGAGATGTTCCTCCAGCAAGCAAGGAGAGCAGAGGCATCCCAAGAATAGCTCTCCTCGGTCTGCTGAACACTTTCATGTACCAGACACTATTCCCTGGGCTTTCCACACAGCCACCCATTTCATCCTCACCATGATTCTTGGGGAGGGCATTATTAACATCATCTGTGTTTCCAGGGAACACAGGGATAGTGTAAGATCAAGTGAACACCGTAGGTGACACAGCAAGGAAAGAGCTGAGCTAGGATTTCACATAGGCGGGAGGGTTTTGAGCACATGCCCTCAACCATTGCAGCACGCTGCCTCTCACCAGAGGAGATGGATTTAGCACCCTCGCTCTGCCAGGTGCTTTAGAGCCTTATGGGATCATGATAAAAACCATATGGGATGCATATCATTGTATTCCTTGCACTTGTTGACATGCCCAGCCAACAAGAGGAAAATTGAGGTTCCAATGAGTTCTCTAACACAGTAATTCTCAACTGAGGGTGGATTTGCCCCACTAGAGGAAATTTGTCAATGTCTAGAGATATTTTTGCTTGTCCCAGCCTGAAGGGGAGGGAGAGGAGAGTAGGTGCTACCAGTATCTAGAGGTTGGAGGCCAGGGATGCAGCTAAACACCCTGCAATATACAAGACCGCCCCATAACACAGAATTATCTGGTCCACAATGTCAGCAGTGCCAAGGTTAAAAAATTATGCCCTAAAATGTTATGTTGATATGGTGTGTTCGAGCACAACTACGACAGGGACCTTACCTAACAAACACAAACATTATAACCCAATGGTTGATACACTCATATTAATTTGTACCTGAGACTTCACTCACCCCATCCAATACTCCTCTAGGCACACACACACTTCCTCACACACTCCTACACTCACTCAAGCGCACACTCACACATATACCATAGAGTTGGAAGAGAGGCTTTATGAGGAAATCAACCAAATCAGCCCCAAATGCAGACAGTGCCTAATACCCCGATGGGTCCTGCAGGTCAGAAGAGCTGGCTCCTGATCTCCTGGAGCTTCTGTGAAATTTAGTTGAAGAGAAAAAAAGAGCCCACAAGAAACAAGGAGCCATCTTTAAAAAAATAATAATAATAAAGGGCTAACGGCAAGCCACAGCAGCTATGGGCTCTCTGAGGGGAAAAGTGGCCCCATGAAGGAAGTGAGACTGGAGGGAGAAGGAGGGGCAAGGGGAAGAACTGGAGAGAGAGTCCCTGAGCAAGTAGGAGGGGTGAGGGCAACAAGGAGGGAGGGGGATCAGCTTCCTGTACCAGGGATGGAGGGCAGGGCCATCTTAATGGAATCTCAGGGTGAGAACAGGTGGGCTTGTTACAGTGGCCAATTGCAGGGGTGCAGTGACTGGAGAAGAGTTCAAGAGTGTGCCATTGATTGCCATTTGGCCCTCACAGTACCTATCTGTGACTGGAGTGACTCAGTCCATCCGAACCTTATGCAGCCACCAGAACATGAAAAAATTCCAACCCCTATTCTCTTCCACCCACTCTCCCTGCCCAAACTCCCATCCATCTATCCATCCAACCAGTCAACAACTATCCCTCCACCTATCTATCCACCCACATATCCATCCACACCATCTACCTATCAACTATCAAGTCACCTGTTCATTTATCCAACCAACAACTACTAGCTGAGCTCCTGCTCTGTGCTGGAGAAGAGTCAGAGGCATGGTTCTACCATCATGGAGTTTATATTCTAGCAGATTTATGGTGATTAATAAAGAGCAACTAAAGGAAGTTATGGCAGAAATCCAGGCTCACACTAGGTTCTGCCATCATGGAGTTGCCATTGACTCTTCTGTTTTTCTCACATATATCAGAAACTTCCCTGGAGTTTATATTCCATGGAAGACCCCAGATAAGGTGAGGCTACAATGAAATATGATGCTAGGAACAGGCTGCATTTCAATGAGATCTTGAAGGCCTCTATGTCTCAGTCTGTGAAAAAAAGATAAAACCACCAGGCTCTCAGCGTGTTTGTGAGGGTTAAACACAATAAGACAAGTGCTTGGTAAATGAAGAGTGGCATGCAACAGTGAGACCATGGTATTATTTTTGACAATGTTGATGACAACTTAGATTAAGGTTTTAACTAGGGAAGTCTTACATGCAATTCCCATCCTTCCAAATGTCCAGTCCCAAACCCGTGGAGTTGCCATTGACTCTTCTGTTTTTCTCACACCACCATCCAACCAATGAGGAAAATCCCATTTGCTCAACATATAACACATATTTCAGGAATCGAAGCTCAACTTGCCATCTCCACTGCTACCTCCTAGTGTGAGCCTGGATTTCTGCCATAACTTCCTTTAGTTGCTCTTTATTAATCACCATAAATCTGCTAGAATAAGTCCTTTTTGAACATAAGACAGATTGCTCTACAATTCTACTCTAAACCCTACCATGCCCCATTCACAGTAAAGCCAAAGTCCTTATAAGATCTAAAAGGCCCTGCTCAACATGACCATCTTTTAGAGAATCCATTTCCTACTACTCTGCCCCTTGCTCACTCTACTCCGGTCACACTCAGCTGCCATATATCAGAAGAGGTGCCCTCCTTGCATTGACTATTCATTCTACTGGGAATATTGTTTCCTGAGACAACGCCCTTACTGCCACCATCAGTGAGGTAAGTAGCAATGTCCCACTTTCCCAGCAAATCCCCAGGATTCAGCTGGCACTGGGATGATCCTCTGCTGCAGCCTACATGCCAGTCAGGGTGTCTCTAGGCCTGGCCTTGCCACCAACTAATGCAACACAACAAGCTCTACTGATTCCCTGCTCTGTTCAGACCTTGCGCATCCACGAAAGTCACATTGTCCACCTATGTCTACTCAGGCTTGGCCTAGGAGTTTGGCCTAGTTTGGCCTGTGACTCGAGGGGCCAGGTGTGGTTAGAACTCTGAGTGCCCCGGAGCCATGACTGGAGAGGTTTCTGGAGTTTCCCACATTGTTAGTCATGTCCCTTTGAGGCTAAGTTTCTGCCACTGTGATTTTTAAATGCAGGCACTGACCTGGTCGGGGCAGGGTGACAAGGAAAAACAGAGTAAGACTTAGGCAGCTGGTAAACCCAGCCTGACTGCTTTTCAATTCACACCAATTAAAGGAAGTGGGAAGAAGGGAGAAAGTGCCCATTAAAGGGAACACTGGTGATGTCTCTACCCGGATTCCTCTGGAGTAGCATGGTGTCCCCAATTGCAGAACATATGCTGCAGAACACAGTCTGCGGCACCCACGTGTAATTGGCTATTAAATTAAAGGCCCGCGAGCTTTAAAAAAACAACAAATCCAAAGGTCCAGAAATTAGCAGAACATTATGGGGACTATAAGACATTATGAGACATCTCAGGTCTCAAAATACAGCAGCAGTATAAGGATGCTGATCTCAGGAGGAAGGAGAGCTTAGAAAACACAATCTGTCATCAAGGCTCATTCAAACACAAACATTATGGTTAGGGGCAAGATGTCGCCCAAATAATGAGGCTCCCATATACCCAGAGATTAGGACAATCTCTTTTACATGTACTCAAGCAGCCAGCCCGTGGGGCACTCCTAAACTACTCCAAGTAGCTGAAGCATCAGAAAGGAGGAGGTTCAGGCACCTAGGAATTGGTGGTAGGAAGGAATTAGGTTTCTAATCCATGTGTTTTTGTTGCTCCAGACTGATTTCTGGGGACTAGTCCAAAGATACTGTCAGTCTTTGCAGCAAAGATACACATATTAAGGTCTCTTCAAGCATTTGCTTAGGGATTCTTTTCCCATCACTCCTCAGAGGCCCTCTCAGATCATCTAATTTAAGACCCCTCCCTTCAATATTCTCATTCATGGAACAGTGCTTCTCCATTACAATAGCACATATCACAATGTGGTTAGAGGTTTACTCATTTGTCCATCAAGTTATTTTTCCTCTTCCCTACTAGACTGTAAGCCCCCAAAGAGTAGAGACTGTGTTGCCCTAATTCCAGTAATCTCAGGGAGGAGGCCAGTGCCTGGCCCATAGACACAACAAGGATTTAAGAAATATATGAAAAATGAATGAATGAACAAATAAAGTTAGTGAGTGAACGATCTTTTCTTCCTAACTGTTGCCTTTGGCAACAAGAGCAATAGAATGGGTCCCTTTGTAGTGGAGTTCTGCCCTGGTGTGTGCGGGATGAATGTTCGGCCCAAGCCTCCAATTCAAAGACTCAGTCCCCACTCATACCTCCTGTGGATGAGTAACAAGCCATGTGACCCAAATCCACTGCCACAGCGGATTGGACCAGAGTGGGGTCCATTCTTAACCAGTAGCAGCCTCTGACTTGGGTCATCTTTCTTAAAAAGACAAATCAATTCACTACTCCAAATCTTCTCTGGGACCTTGAGCAAATAACACAGAGAAAATTCAGGGGATGCTCAAACTGTGAGACCACTCAGAGAGGGGTGGGTGGCATGCTGAGGTCATGGTTATGGTGCAAGTGAATATCAAAGTTAAGAAGGAGCAATGGGATGAGAGGGAGTTGGTGAGGAGAGAAAGGAGGGTGGAGCCGATGTGCTCAGAGAAGCTGAGAGGCCCTGAGAGGAGAAGGCAGAGGTGTCAAGGGCTGCATCAGTTCATGCCCTCGCAGAAGCCTGGTTGCTCCTGTTCCCGGATTTCCATGTGCTTCCTCCGACTCTTAAAACGCACACTTCCCCCTGCCCTCACATATGCACATGCCACACACATTTTAACTGAACTAGTTAGAGTGGGTTTTGTTCCTTGAAATAAGAGTCCATGCTGCAAAGACATTATGAGCATGCCTTGCTCACTCCAAATCTGTCAGTCTCTGCATGAACCAGCTCTACCCCGGGCCCTCGGCTGGAATAACAGTACCCACATCCCTGGACCAGGGGGTGATTGTGGATTCATTCATACTCTCCAACCAAGCTGTGGGAAAGATCCCTTCTCTGCCTTTGCTGAATCTATTATGGGTTGAACTGTGCCTTCCTCCAACCCCTTATAAAAGGAGAGATGTTAGCATCCTAATTCCCAGTACCTCCGAATGCAGCCTTACTTAGAGATAAGAGTCTTTACAGAGCTAATCAAGTTAAACTGAGATCATTAGGGTGAGCCCTAATCCAACAGGACTGGGCATCTTTTTTAAAAGGAGAAATGTGGAGACAGACATGCACACAGTGAGAGTACCATGTGAAGATGGAGGAAGAGACAAGGATGATATTTCTACAAGCCAGAGATTGCCAGCAAGCACAGATTCTTCTCCACAGCCTTCAGAAGGAACCAACAAATACTCCCCCTATACCACGCACAGGTGCAAAATCGTACTGGAGGCAAGCTGCATAAAGAACATCTGAGCTATAGGGGGATCAAAATATGCCACCCCAAATATGCCACTGTGGCATAAGGATTATTTTGAGCTGGAGATAAATAAGAATCAACAGACACAGAAAGAAAACTTCATAGATCTTCCTTTGTCTGACTAAAAACAGAATCTTCTAAGAAATAAGAAATGCCATAAATCTCCTCTCCCAGTTAAATTTTGTGGTCACAAAGAAGACAGAAAATGGGCTCCAAGGTGGACCCACACAAATAGCCCTTAGCTTCCGTGAGTTTCCCCCATATAGTTACCTTCCCACAGTTTGCTGCCCCTGTAGGCCTAAAATCCTCTCCTTTGTCTTGTCAGTTTTCTAACCCTTTATTGTTCTTCTGCTAAGATGTTGAAGGAGACCAGTTTAAATCAACCCTTAGAGTTACCCCTGTCTGTGTACTCCACGTGAAAGCTTGATGAACATGCTAAGAAAGGCCTGTTTGTTTTCCTCGTGTTCATCTGCCTTTTATCAGTCTGATTTGCAGGGCCCCAGCCAGAGTTCCTAAGATGGGTGGGCAAAGAAATTTGTACCTCCCTTACAAGCATAACTGAATCCCACACAAATCCACTTGGCAGGCCCAGCCTCACAGTATATAAACCTATCTCCATGGGCGGCACCTGTGGCTCAGTGGGCAGGTCACTGGCCCCATATATCATGGGTGGCGGGTTCAAACCTGGCCCCGGAAAAACTGCAACAAAAAAGTAGCCAGGCATTGTGGCAGGTGCCTGTAGTCCCAACTACTCGGGAGACTGAGGCAAGGGATCGCCTAAGCCCAGGAGTTGGAGGTTGATGTGAGCTGTGTGACACCACAGCTCTCTACTGTGGGTGATAAAGTGAAGCTTTCTATAAAAAAAAAAAAAAAAACCTATCTCAAGACTCTCATCTTGAAGCCTTCTTTACACTCCCCAAATAGCATGTCAGATACCACAGATTATGTGTCATGGACTTATGTTTCCCTCCCCCAAAACTCACATGTTGAAGTCCCAACCCCCAGTACCTTGGAATGTAATCACAGTTGGAGATTAAAAGATGAATGAAAGGAGGCCTTCAATCAATCAACAATAAAAAGAAAAAAAAAAAAATGACACAAAAGAGAAGAAAAAAAAAAAAAAAAGGAGGCCTTTAGGGTGGAGTCCTAATCTAATCTGACTGGTGTCCTTATAAGAAAAGGAAGAGACACCGAGGGTGTGCCTGCAAAGAGGCGTGACCATTTGAAGAGGCAGCATGACATCCATTTGTAAAGCAAGGAAAAACAAACCCTGCTGGCACTTCTGATTTTGGACTTCTATCCTCTAGAACTGTGAGAAAATAATTTCTGTTGTTTAAAACCCCCAGTCTGCAGTATTTCGTTAAGGCAGCCTTGGAAAACTAATCCATCATCCCCAATATCCTTCCTCGCCTCTTACCTCCGGAATAGAATTTCTCATTTTTATGTTGGTCCATGGCTGCCTGCATTTCCTAGCTTCCCTTGCAGCTATGTTCAGTTACTCGATTATGTTTTAGCCACTAGAATGTAAGAAGAAATGTCAAGCATGGCTTCAGGTAAGTATCCTTATAGAGCAGGCATCTTCAAACTTTTTAAACAGGGGGCCAATTCACTGTCCCTCAGACTGTTGGAGGGCCCGACTATAGTTTAAAAAAAAAAACAAAACTATGAACAAATTCTTATGCACACTGCACATATCTTATTTTGAAGTAAAAAACAAAATGGGAACAAATACAATTCACACCAACTCATGTGGCCTGCAGGCCATAGTTTGAGGACCCCTGTTTTAGAGAAAAGCCTCAACCTTGTTCTCATCATCCTTCTTACTAGCTGGAAGGTGGACTTGACAGGTGAAGCTTAAGCAGCTGATGTGGTGCAAGAAGTAAGAAGCCACATGCCAAAAAAGCAGCAGGAGACAGAATAAGTTACTCTGCCTCCTCTTCACAGGGCACTTCTGGGCTTTCTACCTGAGAGAGAAATAAACTTGCGGCTCGGTTAAGCCACTATTTTGAATGGCTTTTGTCACACTTAATCCTAACTGCTACTGTGAGTTTCTCTTTCTACCTCCTCCTTTCTATCTCCTCCCCTCCTTTGAGAAGAAAGTTCTCTTCACTGACAAAAGCATCAGGCAGAGAGGATTAAACAGGTAAAGGACAAAAGGTCATGCTGTTTATAAGTGGCCTCCTGCTAGACTAACTGACCAGGTGGTCAGTCAGTACACCAGTAAAATTGTTGCCCATTTCTCTTCTACTCTAAGGTCAATCTTGTCCCTCTAATTAACTGCATGAACTTTTTTTTGTGAGACAGAGTCTCACTTTTTTGCCCTCCATAGAGTATGTGGCGTCACAGCTCACAGCAACCTCCAACTCCTGGGCTGAGGAGATCCTCTTGCCTCAGCCTCCCGAGTAGTTGGGAATACAGGCGCCAGCCACAAGGCCTGGCTATTTTTTTTGTTGTTGCAGTTGGGCCAGGATGGAACCTGTCATCCTCAGTATATGGGACCAGTGCCCTACCCACTGAGCCACAGGCACCACCCAATTGCATGAACTTTTTAAGGTGACATTCCTCAAAACCTCTAGTGCTCACAGAAGGGAAAACAAAGTTACTAGTTTGGCACTCAAAGCCTTTTACAATCTGGCCATAATCTACCTCTTCAGTGTTTTCTTTCTCACTACAAATAACACTAAAGCTAAAAGGGACTATTCCTTGTTTGACCCACATGCACCATGCATTCCAGCATCCTGCCATTACCCGTGATATTCCTTTTCTGGATGCCTCCCTGGTGTAATGCAAAGGGCCTAGGGTCTGGGGACAATTGAATTTAAGCCCCTGCTCCATTTTTTCCAAGTGATGTGAACTCTGAGACTTGCTTTATTCATATGCAAAATGGAAATAGTAATCCACTGCCTCACATGGATATTCTGAAGTCAAACAAAGATATTGCACGAGAATGGGTCTCAAAAACCATAAAATACTACAACTGACCTTGGCATTAGGGTTCATTACTCATATGTCTCTTGGTTCTACAACTACAAGTGGGTCCTTGACCTCAGCCACTAATTCTCATTGAGCCATCAGAGTGCCAAGCCCCTTACACACATTATCCCTTTCAATCCTCAGATCAATCTCATGAGACTTGGATTGTTACATTGATACTTCATAGATGAGGAAACAGGCCCAGATTTGAGCTCAGTTCTGACTTTACAGTCTAGGCCTCTAACCTTACACATAACTCCTCAAGAGCACAGGCTGTCCCCCCTCATCACTCTGTAACCCTCCTTGAGGATGTGAATTTACTATCTCTCAGGATGGGGACCCATCGTACTAAAATGCCCACAAGTGAATGGATCAACAGTGTTTTCTCCAGAACAGTGATTCTCCAATTAGATGAAGGATGCCCTTCTCTAGGCCTTTCGGTCATCAAATGCCTCACCTGCTAATTCTTCAGGGGGGTGAAGAGTTAGCAGTGAGGCATTACATGACCCAAATGGTGGGTCATCTGAGGTGGTGTCTATCATCTGCTCATGTAGCAAGCTCCAGAGTGATTTGTAAATTGACACTTAAGTTTGAAAACCACAGTGAGTCTATGGGGATTGCACCACTGATGCCACTTTTAGAGACAGCGGCAGTACCTGCCGCCTCCCTTCCCCCAGCCACCACTTCCGCTGAGCGGGAGGCAGAGGCCTCTGGGAGTTTAGATGGCTGAAGCCGATAAGGCAAGCTTGTTGGTTGGGTATTCCCAGATAACCTGGCTGGAGGCTCTCTAGGGCTGAGCCAAGGATTCCACCCTTGATCCCCAAACCCCAAGCTCGCTGACACTGCCCTCTGGATGCTCTGCCAAACGAGGGGTCATCTGACCCAGGAGGAACAGGCAAGGGGAGCAGGCAGATGGGCGGGCCAACGCTGAGCCAGAGGGCAGAGTGCGACACCCTGCAGGAGGCCATCTCAGCGTGGGGGGCAATAGAATCCACTGGGAACCCTGAGCCCATCCCGGCGACCCCCTCTCGGATATGCTTAAGATTTGGAAGAAGGGGCGGCCGCGGCCGGCGGGCGGGCGGGCGAGGGCGCGGGCTGGCGCGGCCTCCTGGTGGGGGGCCCTCCTTCCTCGCGCTGCTGCCTCCCCATCCCGCCGGGCCGGGCGCCCTGACCCTCGGCGCGCCGCCACCTGCAGCAGCATCTCGAGCGTGCGCCTCTCCTGCCACCTGTCCTCCCGGCTGCGGACCCCGCGCCCGCACCTACCCACGCCGTGCCGCTCCTTGTCAGTTTTGCGCCAGGGGGCCATGGCTGGGCCGGGGGCCTCGCGTCCTCTGGTGGGGAAGCCGGCGGGGGCTGGCGAGGCTCTCTGCCGGGCCCCACTTCCTTCCTCTTTTCAAACTCTCTCTCAGGGCCCGCCCTCCCCGGGGCTCCCCGCTCGGTCCTCCTCCTTCCCCGGTTGGGCTGGGGCACGCTACAAAGCCAGGGCTAGAAGACCCTCTTCCCAAACCTCAGAGACACCCCCAGCTTGTCTCCTCCCCCGGGGAGTGGACAGAGAACAGGTACCCAGATGACCCCAGCAAGGGCGGAGAGTGTCCCTGAGTCCTGAGCCTGGCGACGGTACAGACCACCCTCCCTACCGCCCCTGAGAATGAACTTCTGTGTCAGCGCTGCGCTCAAACACAGACCACCCAGGGCAAATGTCTTCATCTTTCTAAGCTTCAGTTTTCTCATCTGCAAAATGGGATACTAGAATCTGCTCCATATGATTACTGTGAGGGTCCGCGAAGACAAGACACACAGCAGGTGACACGTAAGCGTTAAATGGGTACCTTGGAAGGAAGTCGTTCGTACTTTTATGCCACAGACTCATCGGAAAATCTGATGAAAGCTCCAGAAATTCTCCTCTCAGAATACCTTAGCACACAATTTGCCGCCAATACCAGGAGGTCAAGGTGCTCCAACAACCAGCAGCAGTGGGCCCTGAGAAAGAGTCTTACAGTTGGGCTAAGGGAGACATTTCCTCACAAAATTTCATTTTTGCTATTGAGACAGATTCTATCCAGAATCAAAAATGTCCGTTTCATCCACAGTGCTAAGGCTGAATGGGAGTCTTCCTGAAATTTCTTTCTTTATTCATAACTCTCACTACCCCTTTCTCCTTTACCCTAGAGAGTCATTAAGATAGACTAGGCAATATCACAGCTGACAGGCAGAAATAAAAAATGTATTAATTTTGCTTTCTCTGAAGTTACTTTCTCTTCAGTTTTTAGCAGCATAAGTTGAGTGGTGTGTTTTACAGAGAGCAGTTGTATTAGGGTTCCACTAGAGGACCAGAACCAGTAGCAGTAGTGTATGCAGGTGTATAAAGAGACTTATTGGTCAGCCTCAGTGGCTCACACCTGTGATCCCAACACCTTTCAGAGGCTGAGGTAGGAAGATTGCTTGAGCTCGGGAGTTCAAGACCAGCCTGACAACATAGTGAGAGCTCCATATTTAGGAGAGAGAGAGAATGAATGATTATTACAAGAATTGTTTTAGTGAATGGCTACACAAGACTGAACTCTGTGGGCCAGGTGACAGGAAAGGCAGGGTGGGAATGCTCAGGCAAGAGCAGTCCACAGGCAAAATTTCTCCTTTTTCAAGGAATCTCAAGTTTTACTCTTAAAGTATGTCAACTGATTGGATGAGACTCTTCCAATTATTGAGGAAAATTTCCTTTACTTAAAAGCAACCATGGTAGATAAAAATCACATCTACAAAGTACTTCACAGCAACATCTAGAATGGTGTTTAACTGAATAACTAAAACTATAGACTTGCCAAATTAACTGACTATCACACCAATATTACGAAGTGGGATTATACATCAGAAGTTGGCAAACAGTTTTCTTTAAAGGCCTACGTAGTAAATATTTTAGTCTTTGCAGGCCAAGAGGCAAATTCAAAGATTATTATGTAGGTACTTATACAATAATGCTTATTGTAGGTACTTATACAAAGTACAATAATTATCCAAATTTTTGATTGACAAAATTTAAAATGTGACATGACTAATGGAGTATATTCTTTGGTAATACAGGTTTAGCAATGAGAAAAACACATCATGGGGACAAGATAATATTTTATTTCATAGGAGTGTTCCTATTATCAGAATTGATTGCAAGTATTCATTGGTTCATGCTGAGATGACAGGATAGTTAGCTTCTCTTTCTGACAAAAGTTTACAGAATGAAGGCTAGAAGAGCTAATGAAATTCACCTTTGATACTACTGGTTCAATGTCATAGATTGAACTATTTTCCACAAAGTACCTTATGATGAATATTACAATAAATGATCATAGACTTTTAAACACCTTAAATTTCACAAGCTTTCTAAATTTGTCCCACAAGCCTTTTTCTGCTCCACAGATATTTTTTAACGCAAACATGTGTAACACCACTTAGCAGATTCCACTTCAGGTCATACTGAGTTAGTTTCCCTTATTTTCTTTGAAAATAATCTTTCCCATACTTCTTTCACACAGGCTCCACAAATAAAAAACAACTGAGCTATATCAGTAACATTTGTCAATTTCTCAAAAACCAAGGAAAACCATTAGAACTCACTTCTAAATTAAATATGGATGTTGCTCTCAATGTCCTCAACTCTTTAAGCATCCATTGTCACCAAAAGGCTACTAGTCTTAAACTAGCTTATTTTCAGTGGACATATTTCATTTTCTGCTATAATCAAGCATGATTTAATTAACTCACTAGCAGTAAATACCTTTCTTTGCTTGGCTAGCACATGAACCCCTTGGAAACTTATTTAATTGTAATCTCATTTTTCTGTGTATTTTTATAAAGAAATTGTACTATGATGAGCTATCCTATTTAAATTTTTCCAATTGTTTTGGCTATTGCTTTCCTATGACTAGGAAATATTGTGACAATTGCTGAATCGGTTATACTGTATTCTTCTATCACAGTTGTAGTATAACTTCATAAAAAGCACAATACTTACCCATCTGTCTCAGTCAGTTGTATGATGTTTTAACAGAATACCACCAACTGGGTAATTTACAATGAACAGAAATTTATATTTGGCTCACAATTCTGGAGGCCTAGAAGTCCAGTATCAGGGTACTGGCATCTGGTGAGGGCCTTCTTGCTGTGTCATCACGTGGCAGAAGACAAAGGCAAGATCCAGAGACCAAGAGGGAGTGAAATAACTTTTAGCAAACCCCATTCCCTCTATAACTAATCCACTCCTGCAACAATGACATTAATCCATTCGCGTAGAGCCCTCATGGCCTCATCACCTCTTATGTGGTCTCACTTCCCACCATTGTTGAATCAGGAATTAAATTTCCAACATATAAGTAGGGGGGATCATATTCAAATCAGTATTACTTAATCAAAAAACAAATTGATACACATTCCACTGTGCCTTAAAAGCATGGTATTTGGTGCCCACTCTTGTCTCTTGTTTTTATTTTTTATGTTTTGACATGATGGCTATAGCACTGATAATTTTAAAAATCCATGTGATTATACAGCAATATCCATGGCACTTGAAACACTGTGTGGAGTTGTAGCCTTATCCTGAAGATTTGTAGGTCACTGAACTGTACCATACACATTCTTTGTTGTAAGAACTCAACTCTGCCACTATATGGTGAAAGCAGCTACAGATGAAGCATAAATGAATGAATGTGGCTATGTTTCAATAAAATAGAATTTGCAGTTCATATAATTTTCACACATTATGAAATATTTATTCTTTTTACTTTTTTCAACATTTAAAACTATAAATACTAGGACCAGGTATGGCGGCTCACACATGTAATCTTAACACTCCAAGAGGCTGAAGAAGGAAGATCAGTTGAGGCTAGGCGAATAAGACCAGCCTAGGCAACATAGCAAGAAATTGTCTCTACAAAAAACAAAGAAAATGAAAAGTAGCCTTTGCTCATAGGCCATACCAAATCATGCAGCAAGCCAGATTTGAGCTGTGAACCATAGTTTTTCATTCCTTGTTATATGCAACTGTACTATCTTTATAACCTCATCTGGGTCATCAGCAAGACACTTGTTTTAAGTTCCAAAGTTGCAAATGCTGGCACAGGTGTGGAGAGAGAGGAACACTTTTATAGTTTTGGTGGGACTCCAAACTTATACAGCCTCTTTGGAAAGAAGTATGGAGAATCCTCAAAGAGCTCAAATTAGACCTCCAATTTGACCCTGCATTCCCACAACTAGGTATCTACCAAGAAGAAAAAAAAATCATTTTGTCATAAAGACATTTGCACTAGATTGTTTATCATAGTTCAATTTACAATCCCCAAGATGTGGAAATAACCTAAATGCCCATCAACTCAGGAATGGATTAACAAAATATGGCATATGTATTCCATGTAGTAATTCAGCCTTAAGAAAAGATAGTGACTTTATATCTTTTATATTACCTGGATGAAATTGAAACACATTTTTCTTAGTAAAGTATCACAAGAATGGAGAAGCAAATATCCAATGTACTCAATACTAATATGAAGCCAGTAGATGATCTAATGCATGCCCGCAGAGGAGAAAAACTCATTTCAATTCAAGTTGGGGGGATGGGGAACACAGGAGGCCAGAGAGGGGAGTTGGGAGGAGGATTGGTGTGCTCCCACTTAATGGGCACAATGTAAGGGTATATGGCACACCTTTTGGGTGCAAGACGCAACCACAAGAGGGACTCTACCTAACAAATGCCAATATTATAATCTGGTTGTTTGTACCCTCACATTAACCTGAAATTTAAAAAAAAAAAAGAAAGAAAATATGCTTGGTTTTTCATCTTAGGTTTCTGACATACAGCCAGACAACTTCACAACAACAAGGTGTAAAATAAAGTATTTGATGGAAGGTAGTGGGTGCTGATGCCAGAAGGCAGAAGATAATGAACTAAAGATTTTTTTCTTCAATTTGTGACACAGCCCATACTAGGAATCTGTTCCTTAAACAATGTTAAACAAATTATTCAGCATATTATTAGAGTTTTAAAAAATGCTTATAGTTGAAGGAGATGAGGTCTAGAAAGTTATTTTGACTAAAGGTTAATTAACTTCTTAATGGGGTGACTTTTAATTTAGAAATGTGTAAACTTCATGCTGATTAGGAAATAACTTTTATGTTTCTGAGATATAGGCTTTTCATTAACGATTCTATGGCATCATAAAAAATGTTGGCAAGAGAGATCAATAATCAAATATAAAAGTCTAACTAAAATCACTTAAAGAATTTATAATAATCTTGGTCACCCAATTTTATTAAACATCATCTGTCTGATGCCTGGCTATTAGGTACTATACTCTTAATGACTATAATTCCACATTATCCTCTGGGGGATGATTGTGGGGGAAAGGACCTCCCTGTCAAATACGTCTCTTGAGTCCAGAGCCATGTGTCTATCTGCCTGCTGGACATCCCTTCCCTACCCCATATCAATGCTGCCATGTTGAAAGCAAAACTCATCACCATAACCACACCCTAGACCTACCCTATGTAATAGGTGAAGCACCAGCCTCTGTGTGCTCCAACTGAAATGCTAGAATCCCAACTCCATCACTTACCTAGCCATGCTTTGGGATAAATTAAACTTTCTAAGCTCCATTCATTGAAAACTTCCTGCATGTCAGTTCCTGATTTAAACACTAGCCAGGCATAGTGGCGCATGCAATCCTAGCACTCTGGGAAGCCTAGGTGGGTGGATTGCTTGAGCTCAGGAATTCGCTACCAGCCTGAGCAAGAGCAAGACCCCATCTCCACTAAAAGCAGAAAAACTATGTAGGCATTGTGGCAGGCACCTGTATTCCCATCTCCTTGGGAGGCTGAGGCAAGAGGATCACTTAAGCCCAAGAGTTTGAGGTTGCAGTTAGCTATGATGCCATAGCACTCTACCCAAGGTGATAAAGTGAAAGTTTAATTTGCCTCAAAAAATAAAAAATAAAAACCTTTACATACATCATTTCATTTAATCCTCCCGGTAGCTACCTGAGATAGGAACCATCTAACCATCTAATCTCATTTTTCTAATAAACAAACTGAGACCACCAATGGGAGACCCTTTATTATAGCCATTAATCACTATGACTTTCTTTGAGTGATATCATGACTTTGCACTTCACTCATGTTAGAAACTTGATTCTTCTTAACCTTCTTTTCACTCCAAAATAAATGTGTTGGGCACAATGTAAGAGTATTTGCACACGTCCTCGGTGCTGGACAATGCTACAACAGGGACCTTACCTGACAAATACAAACTTTGTAACCTTATCATTTGTATCCTCATATTAATCTGAAATTTTTAACAAGTGGCACTCCCCCCATGCCAACACCCCGTTAAGATCCTCCTCATTTGAAACTTGGATTTGAGCACCCTATCTCCCATCTTGTCTCTAATTGTTTCTCCATGTTACCTCTGGAACCCTTTGCCCAAGTAACTATGGTGTCCTCAAGTTCCTGGAATAAGCTAGGAAAAGTAAATAAAGAAGGTTGTGATAACCTTTGTGAAGTGAAGACATTCCATAGAAAATACCCATGCAAAGCCTCAAGTGTAGGCCAAAGACATCTTTCTGGACCCATGTTTAAGAAAATCTCAGAAATACCTTTTCCTGAGGATCAGCAGAAGGGGAAGCTTCTGATGTCCATATTTTCCCGAGTCATATATCCAGGTTTGAGATTTGGCCGAAATTCACTAGTATAGCTGTAATGATTACTGAATACTGGAATATTGCCATATAGCTGCTAAATGGCCATGTCTCAAACCTCTGAAGTGTCCTCCTTCCATTCCTGCCCTGGGAAGCCCACATAGGGCACTGCCAGTGTCACCACAGTGCCTACCAGCTTGTTCCCTATAGTTTGTGGGGCTTGGCTCCCTTCCACATGTGTCCCCCCACTCCCAGGCAGAGTGCGCCTGGACCCAGGGTGTGGGCGGCAGGGGAGGATCTACCTGAAGGCAGCATGGGCACATCAGTAGGTTAGTGCCAAGAAGGTCAGGCCCACCCTGTCCTGGTGGCTGCCCTCAGGAACTGCACCCTCCATAGCATAATCCAACATTTTTGTCATCTCTCCTTGTGAGTAGCATTCATGGCAAACAGCTTTGGAGCTTCGGTGAGTATGTTCTAAGCAGCTCAAGTAGTGTCAGAGCTAAAACTTTTACTCGCCTAACTTTTTTTTTTAAGACAGAATCTCACTCTATTGTTCTGGGTAGAGTGCTATGGCCTCATAGCTCACAGCAGCCTCCAACTCTTAGGCTCAAGCAATCCTCTGGCTTCAGCCTCCTGAGTAGCTGGAACTACAGGCACGTTCCACCATACCTGGCCAGTTTTTCTATTTTCAGTGGATATAGGGTCTGGCTCTGGCTCAGACTGGTCTCGAACTCCTGAGCGCAAGTGATTCACCTGTCTGAACCTCCCAGAGTGCAGGCACGAGCCACCACACCCACCCTCACCTAACTTTTATTTACCAGAGAGGATTCTAGGTCCCTATGAGGACCACAGAAGGCTCCATTTAAGAAGGATGTGAGTGCCCCACGACAATTAGGCAACAGCAACCTAGCCCACATGTAGTTCAGTAGGCATCCACATAGTTCAGCCTTCAGGTAACAGTCAAGTCTCTAGACTCAACTGTGGGAGTGAGGGTTGGAGATAAGAGAGTATCAGAGGCTTTTCTGCTGTCCTGGGGTTTACTCTATTCCTCGTTAATAGCCTCCAACCTTGCTGCTAAGTAGCACCCTCTAGTTACAGTGCCAGTAGGATGTACCTCAGCTGTAAGACTAAGACCAGTGCCCTGATTAGTAGCTCTCAATGCGTCCCCCATAGTTTCTGGATGCTCTTTAAAGTGCTAAGAACATCACACAGGGCTCCCTGATGAGATCAAGTTCCCTTCACATCTCTATCTCTTGCCTTCTCTACCCCTTCTTTCACCACCACCTTCCTGCACACACACTCGCCATCACCCTGTACTCTTAGCAGCTCACACTGTTTGAAGCTTCCTCAAAGTGCCGCAAGTTCGCACATCTCTGTGGGCTTTAGTCCTTTCTGCAACAGGCATGCTCCTTCTTGCTCTCCAGGCTAAGCTGCACTGGTTTAAGATTTTCCTGGTGACACTCTCACCACTACCTCTCAACTCCCCTTCCAGTTAGACAGCCCTGCTAGTTACACACAGCAGCCCCTGTTCATAAACTGCTCTTTAACTGCCCGTCCTGTCTACAAGTTCTCATAGCTCTTTCTGCAAAACTCTCAAGTGATGTCAGCCCTGCTCCTCATCCATGTCTGATTGGCACTGACTCCTTTCGAAGTGATGATATTCAACAGAGGCCTACAACTAGTCACCCGAAGGCCAAATCCGGAGGATGACTTGTTTAACAAACATATTTGATCTTCATAGTATTTAATTTGTTTACAAAGAAAGAATAACCAACAACTGACAATCAAGGGATTTCTCTTAAACGTCTAGATCTCTAGTCTCTCTAAATAAATGTCATGTCTGTGTTTGCAGAGTCAGCCGAGGTGGCTCCAAACCTCCTCCTTGAGGTGAAGCGTGCACTCTAGTTTGCCACAGTCTCAGCACACCCTCTTCCCCCCAAGTACTGAGAGCTCAAATCCAAGTACTGAGGCCAAGTCACAATTGCCATTTACCCATTTTATTTAAGCTGTTTTTCTTATGGTAAAGACAAAAATGAAATACTACTTGAGCTCATGTTCCATCAAAACTAGGAACATAAGACAGATGTAGGAGGATATGTGTTTTAGGAAACATGGGAGAGGATGTATACATTTGCATATGTGAAGAATAGTTCTAAATGAAGGTCTATGCTGCCGGAGTTCTCTTTAAGATGCCATAATAAAAACAAACTTGGTTTGCTGTCTAGTCCCTGTCGACACTGTTGTGACCATGATGTATTGGAAAGGAGGGAGACCAACACTTCCTGGCCAGTAAGGAGGCTTTCTATTGAGTGATAGCACATCAACCCAGCCAGTCCCCTCGTTTCAGAAGTGTGAATGGCAGGTGTTCCTGTGGGAAGCAAATTGCTAGGGCCAACAGTGCCTCTGGGATAATTGCAGTCTTGGAGAAATTGAGACCAGAGCAATTATCAGGCTTGAAAGGTGACAATAAGACTCCTCATAAGCCCTTGTGTTCTGGCAAAAAGCCTCCTGCATTTGGGTCTCTCTTTCCTAAGAAGTTCAATGCACATCTACATGCCATGCAGTAAATACTGTATTACTAGATTTCCACTCATTCCTGGAGACTGAGAGCTCCTCTACGCCACCAAGAGTTATTGAAAGCCCATCTCATAAAAAGCCCTGTTCCAGGCACTGAGGATATGTCTTGGGGTACAGCACGAACAAGACTTCTGCCCTCTTAGATCCTGTAGCTTAGAAGGAAAGGCAGGAAACCTACAATTATTTAGTAAACAATACAGTTTGAAAAAGAAACAAACAAGAAATTATGTGAAGAGTATCGTGGAGGAGTAGAAAAGGTTAGTGAACAATACAGTCTAAAAAAGAAAACAAAAGAGAAATCATATGAAGAGCATTTTCAGACTCTTGTTGGACTTTGAAGGGTTAGGGAAGGACTGTCTAGAAAAGTAGTATTTAAGAAGTGACCCTTGAGGAAAGAATATTCTAGAGAGAAGTAGCCACATCTGTAAAGGTCCCATAGAATAACAAGTGTGATGCTTGCAAGAAATCAAAAAAAGGCCAGTGTCATGGGAATGCAGTGACTATGTGGGAGATGAGGTTGGAAATTAGGTAGGAACCAGATTATGTGGGACCTTGAAGGTTATGGTAGGGAGTTTGGAGTTTACTGTAAGTGTGCTGTGAAGTGGGAAAGACACAGAGCCCCTGAAAGCTAGGTACTCACTAGGCCCTGATAGCTAGGCTGTGGAGCTCTCCTGTTGAAAGGAACCATTTCTCAGGTTGAGCGTCAACATCAGACAAGGCCACTGTGTGACCATGATGGATCAAGACAGAAACAAGACTACATTGTAATCACAGAGAAAATGTGAGCTTTGTACAAACCACAAAAATGATCAAACATCTCCCTATCACGGCTATTATGAGCAAATGCTGATGTTTTCTTTTTTTAATCAGTTTCAGTTTTAGCTTTAGTCTTCATCCTTCTGGGTAAGGTGTATTAAGATACCTATTTTTCTTAGCAAAGTATCTCAAGAATGGAAGAAAAAGTATCTAATGTACTCAGCCCTACTATGAAGCTAATTTATAGCTTTCAAATGTGAAGGTTATAACCCAATTAAAGCACAAGAATATGGGGAAAGGGGCAAGGGAGGGAAGGGGAGGAGGGAGGGCAATTGGTGGGACCACACCTACATCTTAGAAGGGTACATGTGCATCTTAGAAGGGTACATGTGAAACTTACTAAATGTAGAATATAAATGTCTTAACACAATAACTAAGAAAATGCCATGAAGGCTGTGTTAACCAGTTTGTTGAAAATATTTCAAATTGTACATGAAACCAGCACATTGTACCCCCCTTGATTGCATTAATGTACACAGCTGTGATTCAATAAAAAATAATTTTAAAAAGAGACCTATTCATAGAATTAATAGTAACTCTGCTTTTTTTTTTTTTTTTTAGACAGAGTCTCACTATGTTGCCTTCAGTAGAGTGCCATGGCATCACGGCTCACAGCAGCCTCCAGCTCGTGGGCTTAGGTGATTCTTTTGCCTCAGCCTCCCGATAACTCTGCTTTCTTAAATAGTACCCCAGATCATGTAATATAAATCCAAGTCCTATAATACAGTCCCTTCTAACATGCTCATTCTGAGACACATGTGGCTCCCCTGATGGGCAGTCACAAGCAAGAAACCCAACTTTTTCTACTACAGTCATGTTGCTAGTGGTTTTAGATAAAAGGTATTAACAATGATTTCATTGGAGGATTTTAAGCAGGAGGTGATATCATTTTTTAAAATTATTCTGACTGGAAAATAAATGCTATAGAAGTAATAAGACCAGGTAACGGTCTTTGAGCATCCAAGGAAAGATAGTGGTTGAGTGGACTAAAGTGGTAGGTGGAAAGAAGTCAAATGCAAAATATACTGTATTTTAGAAATAGTGTGAATAAGATTTGCCTACAAAGTGTCAGGATGCATAGATAAAGATAAATAAGCAGTCAAAGCCAGAGACCCAAAATAAAATTAACCAAAATGAGATAAAAGTCCAATTCTTTTTTACATAAAATAATAATATTACAACTCTATGAAATTGTCAAGAGTGCAGGCTCCTTCCTCCATACACTTCCACCATCATTATACAGATGATCCATAATGTCTCACCATCACATTTACATTCCAATCAGCAGAAAAGGAGATAGGAAGAAAAGAGCATGGCCCAAGGTAGAACTCATCACCTTTGCTCACATTTCTTTGGCCACAATCTGGTGCCATGCCCACACCCAGCTGCAAGGAAGTTTGGAAAATAAAGGCATGCCTTGGAGGTACTGTGGGTTAGATTCCAGACCACCACACAAAAGCTAATGTCACAATGAAGTGAGAATCACACAAGTCTTTTGGTTTCCCAGTGCACATAAAAATTAGTTTTATACTATGCTATAGTCTATTAAGTGTGAAAAATAGCATTATGCCTAAAACAATGTACATTACTTTATTGCTCAAAATAGCTAATGATCATCTGGGCCATCAGTGAACCATGATTGTTCTGCTGATAGAGGGTCTTGCCTCAATATTGATGGCTGCTGACTGATCAGGATGGTGGTTGTTGAAGATTGGGGTGGCTATTGCAATTACTTAAAACCACAATGAAGTTTGCCACATTGATGCACTCTTCCTTCCAGGAAGGATTTCTCTAGCATGTGCTGCTGTTTGATAGCATTTTACCCATAGTAGAACTTCTTTCAAAATTAGAGTCAATCTTCTCAAACTCTGCCACTGCTTTCTCAACTAAGTTTATTTAACATTCGTTCATTGTCATTTCAACAATATTTCAAGCAAATTTACCAGGAGTAGATTCAATCTGGAGAAACTACTTTCTTTGCTCATCCATAAGAAACAATTCTTCATCCTTTAAAGATTCATCATAAGATGCCACAATTTAGTCACATCTTCAGGCGCCACTCCTAATTCTAGTTCCCTTGTTTTTGCCACCATGTCTGCAATTGCTATCTCCACTGAAGTCTTGGACCCCTCAGTGTTATTCATGAGAGTCAGAATCAACTTTTTCCAAAATCCTGTCAATGTTGACATTTTGACCTCTTCCTATAAATCATGAATATTACTAATGGCATCTAAAATAGTGAGTCTTTTCCAAAAGGTTTTTTAATTTACTTGGCCACAATCCATCAGAAGAATCACTTATCTGTGGCAGCTGTACCCTTATGAAATGTGTTTTTTAAATAACAAGATTTGAGAATCAAAATTACCCCCGTCCTATGGAGTGCAGAATGCATGTTGTATGAACAGGCATAACAACATTAACATCCTGTGTCTCATCATCAGAACTCTTGGATGACTCGGTACCTTGTCAACGAGCAGTAATAGTTTGAAAGAAATATTTCTTTTTCAGCTGCCTGCAGCACCAAATTGGTTGATTCTCAGGAGCACATGAGGACACCCGGAAGTGACTAACCAGTCTTATGGCTGTTGTCCACCATCATCTGAGCACTTGCTGACAGCTCCCACCAGGAAATCATGGCTTCTCTTTCTTTGATAATATTCATGAGTACCCCTTACCAGCAGGACCTCATTGGAACCCTGATGACATAGGAAGCCAGGAAAAGTCATTCTCAACTTTATCCCTCTGCTATAAACTAAGTGCTAAGCTCACCCAAAATTCATATGCTAAAGCCCTAACCTCCAAATGATGGCATTTGGAAGTGGAGCCTTTGGGTGATTATTAGGTCCTGAGGGTGGAACCTCATAAACATGATTAGTAAAAAGAGAACAGAGAGCCAATAAGACCTGTGGCCTTCATATAGCAAGAAGGGCCCAGGCTGCAAACTAGGCAAAAGAACCTCACCAGGAACCAAGTCACCTGGCACCTTGATCTTGAACGTCTTAGCTTCAAAAATTGCAGGAAATAAATGTCTGTTGATTAAGACAAAAAAAAAAAAAAAAAGAAAGAAAGAAATATTTCTTTTTCTCAGGGGTAGTTCTCAATAGTGGACTTAAAATATCTAGTAAACCATGCTGAGAACAGATGTTTTGTCATCCAGGCTTTGTTGTCCCATTTATACAGCACATTTAGCATAATTCTGAAGGGTTCTCGGATTTTCAAAATGGAAAATGAGCACTGGCTTCAACTTAAAGTCACCAGCAATATTAATCCCTAACAAGAGAGTCAGCCTATCCTGTGAAATTTTGAAGCCAGGCATTCATATCTCTCTACCTATGAAAGTCCTAGAAGGCATCTTCTTTTTTTTTTAATAATCTTATTGAATCATAATTGTGTACATTGGTGCAATCATAGGGTACAATGTGCTTCACATACAATCAGAAATATTTTGATTATACTGTTACAGATAGGCTTCATGGCATTTTCTTGATCACTATATAAAGACATTGATACTCTACCTTTAATAAGTTTCACCAGTATCCTGCTAAGAACATTGTATTCTTAACAGTGGCTTCCACAGTCAGGATCTTGGTGGAGGCTATAGATAGTAGCACTCAATATAGTATTACCCCTGCTGCAGACCGGGAGCCATGCACTTCACTTCCTTCCACTTTTCCTTGGCTATAACTAATCATATGGGTCTTAAGGGAGGTAGAATCTCTCATATTCCCATGAAAGAAAAACAATATCAGACATTGTTGAGTGCTATTATTTTTCTATCCTTCTATTTAATGAACATATGTTTCCTTCCTATGATCATATCTACTCATGGTACTTCATAAATTTTTTCTCATTTAGAATTTTTTCTTAGCTCATCAAGTCTGCTATAACAACAACAACAACAAAAACATAGACAGGGTAGTTCATAAACAACAGAAATGTATTTCTCACAGTTTTGCAGGCTGGAAGTCCAAGAGAAGATCCCAGAAGATTTTGTGCCTGGTGAGGAGCCACTTCCTCAGACAGAGCCCTCTTCACCCTCTAACTGATATAGCTCTAACCTGCTTGTAGTTGTTGAAGTTTTATTATCTACCTGTCAGCTGAATTCTATCCCGATTTCTAGTTTCACTAAAAACTAAAGCTGCCCTTTCCTATAGTTCTTCAAACAGAAATAATTCAACTTAATATAAACCTCAAAAAAATCACCACAACAGATCATGTATAGGCAAACTCCCTACCTATTGAAGATGTGGACCACTCTGACAGTTCCCCAGAACATCCAGAGGCATGAGACCAGAGATACCCAGACTGCAATTCAGAGAAATCCACCAATCTACAACTGCTATCCTCATTGTACCCTATAAAGAAACTTCAAACTCAAATCTAGAAATCTTGACTAGCCACTTTCCAGACTCAGCAAAAACTAAGTTCATAATTTGCTCCAACAATTAAGCTTTACTATTTTGTTTTGCTAGAGTAATGTCTTGAATTTCTCTTCAAGCAATATAGTCTTGAAATTTAGCCGTGGTATTACTTCAAAGCAGGAGAGTTTTTAATACCCTAATTGCTCAATAAGGAGGAGACTATGCTTAAACCCTCACTGGAGAAAAATGGCATTTCAATACATCAGGAACTATTACCCAAAGTTTAAAAAAACCTTAAAAATCAGTTGCAATTTGATTTTGAAAACACTTCATCTGATTGACACGTCTTCTTCCACAGATTTCTTTAATTGGTTAAATGTTGGCTTCTGGTTATCTCTGGTCTATGAAATTTTTCAGTCATTGGCTATTATTTTCTCTACAGTTTGAATTCTCACAGTTTGCAAACTGTTCTTTTGCATGTACCATAAACATTAATTTTTTTTAATTTGACCTGATTTTATTTTTGACAATATGATCTTGGTAATTTAAATCAAAACAAAATGAATATTTTTACAAAATCCAACTTATAAGGTGTTTTCTTTTTAAAATTTGCCTTTTTGCCTTTGTCCCCTAACCAGTGATACATACTAGTTATCATACTAGCTCCCTAACATATTATATCTTGTCAAGAGTTTTAAATGACTCCCAGCAGCCACTCACACATCTCATGATTTCCATCAGGGTCATACAACTTGAAGCACTCAGTGTCTACCATGAGTGTGCATCTGTCAGCAGGAATGGCTACATGACTCACCCGCCTGGGGACTGCAACAGCTGTAGCAGCCCAGAGCAATGTTTGTTTGAATTTTTAGAGACAGAGTCTCTCTTATCATCCTCTGGTATCACAGCTCACAGCAACCTCCAACTACTGGGCTTAGGCAATTCTCTTGCCTCAGACTCCTGAGTAGCTTGGACTACAGGCACCCACCGCAATGCCCGGCTATTTTTTGTTGCTGTTTTGCCAGGCCGGGCTTGAAACCACCACCCTCCGTATATGGGGCCTGCGCCCCACCCATTGAGCCACAGGCACCACCCAGCCCAGAGTAATGTTATACTATTTGGTCAGACTCATAGTTTTCTGAGAGGATTCCCCCAAATGGGGCATTGTTCCAAAAAAATGCAGAGAAGACTTGAGAAACTCCTGAATAGACAAAATGAGTTAGGCCACATCAGTGAAATTTAAAAGAAGTGATTTCTTATAAATGCATCCTTTAGTCATAAACAAAATGTAAGTTGCCTCCAGAAATGATCTAAGAGGATCATTTTCAACCACCCCTCTACCATCATGAAACCCGCATGGCAATTGGCAATTACTGTAGGGATTAGACAACTTCTTCACTTCCATTTTCAAGCCAGCCCATAATGTCACGTGTCTGAGCTTCACCTTACCACTTTTCAGTTTGAATTCTCACAGTTTGCAAACTCTTCTTTTGCATGTACCACAAACATTAATTTTTTTTAATTTGATCTGATTTTATATTTGACAATATGATCTTGGTTATTTAAATCAAAACAAAATGAGTACTTTTATAAAATCCAACTTGTAAGGTATTTTCTTTTTAAAATTTACCTTTTTACCTTTGTCCCCCAACTAGTGATACAAGATTACATTCACTTCATTTCACTTCTGTGAGCCTGCATTGCAATCCCTACTTATAAACATCACACAGGGAAGTACTGAAGTATGACACATTTGAAAAATCTTAGTTTCCCCATTTTAAAAATCTACTGAAAAAATTGATAACGTCTACAACTTCTGAGTAAAGACTGTATTGAGCTTCTCATGCTGCCAAAACTCCCTTGGCACATTGAGTTTCTTGTGCTTCATAGTGTTTGACGCGTGGAATCCAGGGTTTAAAGCCAAACTGTTTCTCAGACAAGGTTAGGCGTTATATTAATAAACGATTGGGTAGCATTTTGCATCACAGTTGCAGACAGCATGCACCAGACTTGGATTGTAATATTATTCTTTTTTCAGGGTACCTTTGAAGCTATCTAGTTTTTATGCAATGTGTGTCAAAGGCCTTACTTAACTGCATGTAAATTATACATTTATCGAAGTTGCAGTTTATCCTTGAGATTGCTTTGTAAACTTTTTTTTTTTTTTTTTGTAGAGACAATCTCACTTTATCGCCCTGGGTAGAGTGCCGTGGCGTCACACTGCTCACAGCAACCTCCAGCTCTTGGGCTTAAGCGA